>CAHIKZ030002153.1:130000-152500 GCA_903632075.3 Acanthosepion pharaonis
GACGAGTTGTAATGGTTCGCAAGCCTGTCTCGCTAGATCATTTACGACTTAATAGTGAGTTCAAGCCTCATTGGGAGCTTCACACCTTTGGCCTTGTGCCACATCTCAGCTACGCTTAGAAAATCCCAATTTTAAATAATTCTGGAATTAATATGCTTTGCTAACGATTTTATAAGCATATGAATACACTTACTAGTGAAGTGGAATCATTTTTACGCCTCCATAATTTTGTGCATCGAAATATAAAATTATTCTAGACATGAAAGCCGAATTATGCACACGCGTCTCACAAATTCTAAAACCATTAAACATTTACTGAATTCAGATATTTTTTCTCGAAGCGTCATTGAAGCAATGACTTCAAGAAAAAAAAGAATTGGCTACAAATTCAAAGTTCACGTTGTTTGAATTTGAGATCGACCTTCATTGTTCGAATCTGATAAATTTTCATTACATTTTTAAATTTTTAGTTTTTAAACAATTGAAGAATTTCCTACAGAGAAATATGAATATTTTAAGTAAAGCTAATGCATGTGTTGTGAATTTAGATGTTTTAGCAGTTTAATTCAGAAATTTTGTCATACGGGTAATTTACAATATCGTTTCAAATGCCATATACTACGGACGAGGATATGTGTAAATAAAAATGGTTCCTTATAATTTTTCATTCGTAGTATTAAATTCTATGCTTCCAATTTTTAAATATTTGTCAGTAGCTAATAGAAATAAACGACATGCAGACCTAGTCTTATCGCGGTAATTTCTTGATTTACTACTGTTTAACAAACAACTAAAAACTAGGGTTTGTACATATGTAAAGCTCTCCTTATCAGAACAACATTACAAAATGCATTCCTTTCTCATTTCAATCTAAATCTTTTATTTTTCTTTAGGAATAAAACTATTTTGAATACAGAGTTGACCTAAAATATTTCCTAAGGATTTGAATAGATAATTAAATATGTCATAACTTTTTTTTTTTTTAATTTAGCAGTCAAATGTTCGAGTTGGCAAGCCTTGCAATCATTTCATTCACTGTAACTATAGCGAGGAAAGGAAAGTAACAGACGCTTTTTAATACGTTTTCTTAAAATCAAAATGAACTTAGTTTTATGAACGGTCAATAGAACCAAAATAACAATTCAAATATTTGCAATTATGGTTACTTTTTACCACAACTTTCACTATAATGACGTAGGCTTTCATTTTACAGAAATAATCATACAGATGGATTTTAAGGTTCACTCACTCACAAACACACACACACACACATATATATATATATATATATATATATATATATATATATATATATATATGTGTGTGTGAAAGATTTCCAAGCAACGGCTTCCCTTACTTAACATTTCTCGTTTTCACTCTCGCGTGGCAATGTGTGATATCATGGGCCGCGTTGCTATTTTCGCTTCCAGCGTCTCGTATGCACGAGTTTGTCGTCGCTTGGAAATCTTCCATGCAAGCAAAACAGACTACCATTGTTGTTATGTCAGCGTATTGTTTAATTTATTGTAATGTAATTGTCATATTTGATGATAGTTTATGTAAGCCGAAAGCTTAGATAGGATTAAAAAAAAAAAAAACATGTATCAGTATGGTGATTTTCTTATGATTTTCTTTCAATTTGTTTTGAGCTTACTCGACGTTGAAATAATTCCGAAACTCGAAAATATCTGTTATTTAAATATATATATATATATATATATATATATATAATATATATGTCTGTTATTAAATAAGACAGGTTTTTATATTTTAATAAATTCTTTCATAATCGAGTAAGCTTATCAACATTATCATTGAAAAAAGTCGAAAAAAAATCACCATATTGATACATGTTTTTTTTTTTTTTTTTTTAATCCTATCTAAGCTTTGGTTTATGTATCATGTGGCAACATTTCTAATAACACACATATATATATATATATATATATATATATATGTGTGTGGTTAGAATGTTGCCACATATGGTCCGATCCTCCTGTTATTTACTTTGAACTCGTTGATAGAATCAACAATATTATGGGTTCTGATCTGGCGGCTTGGCTTCAGTCACAACGCTGTAAGGTTGCCTCAGTTTTTCATGGTAATTGTTCCGATGAGCTCTTGACTACGGTACCTAGACCTTTTTTGAATTTAAGCGCTCTAGTAGAGTGGTGTCATCAACTTGAGATCATAAAAATGTAGCCGTAAATTCTATGCTTAAGTTTCTTTTCTCGCTTGGAGAAATCTCTTCTGTCTCCATGCTTTCCAATCAACTTTAATCTCCAAATAATTAAATACAATGTCAATCGCTATCTACTGTCCTTCTCTCCCATTAGTAAAATTTCTGTTCCTAATCGTGAAATGAAAGTAACCGACAGTTGAAAATCTATATCACCTGACAGAAAATATCATTTCTGTATGGAAAGACGGAAAGAATCTATTCCCATGGATTGATTGAAATGGCCGGTTCTAAATTCAAACAAAATTGATTATAACGGACATCTGTATGAAAAAAAGAGGATTCAATGGCCGAATCCTAGAGATTTTAACAACCAAGACGAGCACGCAGTTTCGAATAATCCGTACGCTTTGACAGAAAGAGGAAAGAAAAGGTCTAGAGAAATTAACACTTCAGATATACTGAAGTAAAGAGTGCCAGAGTAAAACAGCTAATCACTTTCCTAAGGAGTTTGTGTGAATGGATAGCAGAGCTAGGCACCGTGTTAGGTTAAAAAAAAAAATCCAAGCCTTACTTAAAGCTAGAAGTTAAGGAGAGCTACGAGGTACTGCTCTGAAGGGACACACTGCACATCAAAAGTGATTTCTGCTCTTCAATTGCCTCCAAATTTCACCCGAACACTTGTCAAATTCTTTTGTAGACGCTGATGTATTTTGAGCTATGATCGATTTGTATCAGTATAATATTAGTCCGAAGTAACGATTTATTTTCATTTCAAACTTCCAACCCAATCAAGAATAAATCTGGATATAAGACGACTTGCTAACTAAGCGGTTAAAGATTTCTCTTCTGTGTGCTGCTTTCCTTCAGGACGTAGTCGATCATGGCTTTCCACGACTTCCTATCTTTATATCAATGCTTGTCTTTTTATTATCACTCCCAATCCTTTTTGTTATCAATTTAAATCTCGTGAGTTGGTTTCTTCGTTTTTATTGTCATGCTTGCTTTCAATATATCATGTGAGTGTCAAATTTGCCACGGCTTCGTTCCTCCTTGTCCCATAAATTTCAACATCTATATGATTTTAAGTATAAGTAGCGTTTTTGTTCGCGTTTTCCGTAAAGCTTTCCTCGTTTCTGATATGCGATGTCCATGGAGTTATGATCACCTTTCCGTAGAACAATGTTTGTTGCATAAATTTTTTTTTCCTGTTTGAGAAAATGATCCCACATTCAATGCTACATAGGACTGATGTCACAACAGTTTAACACTGTTTTATTTTATTTTTTTGTACTAATACTTTGCTGTTCCGGTGTCCGTTTTGATTACTGTGCCACATTTGTCATTATCAGTTAAAGTTAGAGCAACTCATTGCGCCGTCTTAGTTCGTTTTCTACTGACATGAAGTTGAGAGATTATATCGAATCATTTGTTAGGTCGGCTGCTAAGATGAGTTCAATGTTGTACACTTATAAATTTATTATTCGTCCGCGCAGTGAATATTACTGCTATATCTCTTCCGGTGATCCGGCTATATATCACAAGATTCCAGAGGAAAATCCAAAACCTGGCATTTCGACTTCTGTCCTTTTCCTTCCGTCATGATGGGATTTCCGATCTTTTCTATAATTTTTATTTTCATGACAATTACTCTAATGACTTCTCTTTCTCGATACCCAGACCATGTGAACTTAAATATATTACAAGATTGGCAACTATGTCTTATCGTTTTACTGTTGAGATAGATGCAATCATAAGCTGTATTCTACTAGTTTCTTTTCTCTCACTTCTACCCTCTGAAACTATCTTCAGATTCCCTTCTTCATTGCCATTACCGGTTATACGCAACATCAATCGCAATCACCTGCGTTCCTAAAACATGCTTTTTTATCATTTCTCTTCACTAAAGTCTTCTTCTATTCCATTCCCAGTAACCTCATGCGACTTAGTGGCATTATCGCCTTTCTTGGGTGAAATGATTAAAAAATACTCTAGATATTTAGACGTGATTAATTTTAACCTTTCCTGTTCGTAGCTCGCATAGTGGGTTTTTTCCCATTTTTGCAATTATACTTTTTACAATTCATGTTTAGTCCTTCTTTCTCACTTTGCTTTACTATCTTGTCTAGGTATTCCTGGAGTTTTCTTTTTGGTTTGATTTGTTTTACGGAATTTCAACCTCAATGGGTTACTTAATTTCAACAGGACTTTTATTTTCCAGAAATGTATTGCTAGTAATATTTTTTCCAATGTATTTCTAGTAATACTTTTATTTCCGAAATGTATTTCTAGTCATACTTCTTTTTTTTTTTTCCAAAATGTTTTGCTGGTATTCAAACCTGTTTTTACACTTTCATAATGTTTTGACCACAGTTTGTGTGGGGGTGGGGGTCAACCATTAGGCCATAGCTGGGACCCTAACAGGTGCTACTACGCCGCGTCAGGTTGGACCTGGGAACACCAGCATTTAAGAGGTGGTTCCACCCTTCTCAAAACGTCCTGATCAGATGCCGTGCTGCCGAATGTATTTTATCGTCAGACCAAGGACGGTTTTTCTTTCTGTTTCTGCCATCAATGCGGTATTTTCTGGATATCTTAAGATTTTATCAACCGGGAATAAATCCTGGTAGGACTTGAATTTCTCTTAGTATCTCCTCGCTGTCCTCTGAAGGTAAGTACTCCAGTTTGACCAATCGCAAATGCGTCGTCGTCTCCCATAATAACTGCCTCTAAGCAGCAATGTTTACATCTGAGAAACTGAAGATATCTAAGAACAGTTTCTTCATAATGACTCAAAATTCTACTGTACTGAAGTTAAAAGAATTTCCTGGACACCTAATAAATGTCTTCTTTCTTTTCAAATTGTGCGCAGACGCTAGTCTTTTACACGTGTCTTTTTTTCTTCTCGGTAATTAATCCACTATCAAATTTCATGAAAAGGAAATATCTTTATGTAAATCTCATTTAGTGAGTTCAGTAATGTGCTCAACTCGCAACTCGGCAGCCGTTTGTTTCGATATAGCTCAGTTATTTTTAGTCATAGAGCACGGCAGAAATACCTACATGAACTACCTTCCACATAATGCTAAGACTTTAGTGGAATTGGGATCTTCATCTAGATAATGTCATAAGATTGGGGTAGGTATTTCAGCCGCACTATGTAAATGTCATTTTTCACCTGGCTATTAAGCTATGTGGGTCTAATTTCAAGCTTATACATCCAGTTTTCTATGTCCCGTCTTCCTTCAGGGTGTAAGCGACCATGGGTCTTCACTACTTCCTATCCTTTATAGTTCTTAGTACCATTTTTTTTTCCACGAATCGATAATTTTTGCAATAATCCACTTTTTGCACATTCTCACATGCTTGTCAGTTGCCTTCCCCTCCCCCTTTGCCTTTGAAATGTCATGGGTCTACCAAATTCCCTAAACCCTTCTTCCTTATGCATCCCATAAATTTCGGCTGTTTATGAATCCAAATGTCATTTTTGTTGCTATTTTTTCCTTAGTACTTCTGCGTTATTAAAGCCACGGTATTCTGAGAATCCTTCTGTAAAATCATATTTCTGTTGCTTCCAGTTTTTCTATCTGGGATAAGATTGTCCAGCATTTATCGCGATATAGAACGATTGTTATTACATAAGATAAACATTTTTTCTTTGTTTCTAACGAAATTTTCCTCTTATTACCGTTTCTTAGTATTTGGAAGGCACTATTTGCTATTTCAATGTACTTTTAAATTTTACATCCTTTGTTAAGACTCCCAGATATTTAAACCTGCACTTTTTTTCATGTTAGCATCTCCAGTTCAATATTCACATCTTTTGTTTTTTCTCTTGCTGACAACCATATATCCGCTCTAATCACAGTTGATTAGTTCTTTCTTTCCTTCACAACTTTTTTTTTTTTTCTTTAGGAGTATCTGTAGTCTTCCTACTGTTTCTACCATCAACGTCTTATCTACGTGCGTTATTGTGATCCCACCCACAATAACAAATCTTTCTGGGGCGCTAGTTAATATAGAAATTAACTATATCCAGGGTGTAGTCTCAATTGCTAGCTGTTACAATACTAAGGAATCGTTACTGTACACATCTTTTGCGTTGATTGTATAATAAAGCACTCTTTAATTATCAAAGAAACGATTAGCTGGATAGACGATAACGTTAAATAGGTTGATGGAACGGAGGGAAGGGAAAAATTGATCTTTAATATATCAGCAACTAAGTGGTGTTTTTGATCAATGACAGGTTTAAATATCGCTAGAAAATCAGATAGACAACTCTAGTAGATTTCTTAATGGATGTGAACTCTGACATAAGACAGTTGCGTGGTTGGAAACTGACAGCTGTCCTAATGTAGCCAGTAAAAATAAAACGTAAATACATTAATGAAATACTTATATTTTTCGTTAATTGCTCATATTGATATATATCAAATATCACTTTTCTTTCTTTAAAAATCCTAGTTGCTTGCATATACACTAGCTAAAGTACTCTTCTACGTCAGGAAGAGTCCTCGCCTGTCCGGCGACGCTGGTCGAGTGTGGAAGAGTCCTCGCCTGTCCGGCGACGCTGGTCGAGTGTGGAAGAGTCCTCGCCTGTCCGGCGACGCTGGTCGAGTGTGGAAGAGTCCTCGCCTGTCCGGCGACGCTGGTCGAGTGTGGAAGAGTCCTCGCCTGTCCGGCGACGCTGGTCGAGTGTGGAAGAGTCCTCGCCTGTCCGGCGACGCTGGTCGAGTGTGGAAGAGTCCTCGCCTGTCCGGCGACGCTGGTCGAGTGTGGAAGAGTCCTCGCCTGTCCGGCGACTGGTCTGGTGTCCGGCGACGCTGGTCGAGTGTGGAAGAGTCCTCGCCTGTCCGGCGACGCTGGTCGTCCTGGTCCGGCGACGCTGGTCGAGTGTGGAAGAGTCCTCGCCTGTCCGGCGACGCTGGTCGAGTGTGGAAGAGTCCCTCGCCTGTCCGGCGACGCTGGTCGAGTGTGGAAGAGTCCTCGCCTGTCCGGCGAAGTGTGGAAAGTCCTCGCCTGTCCGGCGACGCTGGTCGAGTGTGGAAGAGTCCTCGCCTGTCCGGCGAAGTGTGGAAGAGTCCTCGCCTGTCCGGCGACGCTGGTCGAGTGTGGAAGAGTCCTCGCCTGTCCGGCGACGCTGGTCGAGTGTGGAAAGTCCTCGCCTGTCCGGCGACGCTGGTCTTTGTGGAAGAGTCCTCGCCTGTCCGGCGACAAGTGTGGAAGAGTCCTCGCCTGTCCGGCGACGCTGGCTAGTCTTTTAAAACGATAAAGTTAACTTTTTTAACGACACTACAATACCCTTGTCTCAACCAAAGCAAAATATTTAGAATAAGAAAAATGATTACCTGTGTGAAAAAAAAATAATTATATAATACTATCTAGGAGAAAGTCATGGCTAAATGGAAATCTAGAATGAGTGATGGAAGAGAAACAGAAGAAATACATGACGGTCAGAAAGTTGTAAAAATATAAACGTCAAAAAATGAAGAAATAAAACAAATATAAATTATCCAAAAGAAATAGGAAGAAACAAAACGAAAGGAGGGGGGAAGCGAACAAGAGAAAAAGGAAAAAAAAAAAGATTAGACAAAAGTCCTGATTATTCTGGGAAGCTATCTTGCTATTAAATAACGTGACTACACCACTCCAGTTACTTTAATACTTGTCATCTCACAGCTGTAACACACGCCAGCAAACTCAGCAAATTACCTGTCAGCAGTAACTGAAAAGAAGCCACCTCTTTTCGTACCGTCCATTTCCACCATCTCTCAACTTCTTTCCCTGGGGGGTTCACATATCAATACGGCTTGATTCTATCAGCAAATTTAGAACGGGTCCGGTGCAAATTTAGGTGAAGACGCTGCTCTGCTATGATTGGACAAAAATTGCTTCGCGTCAATCGCCACACACCACAAGTGCAATTGCATTAAGGTATTCGGAAGTATGCCAAAATTTTCTGGAGACAGTATTTTGGTTAAAATTAATTTCAAACTCCAGCCATCACCTTGCTATGAAATTGTCATCACTGCTTCTGCTCTTTCTCCTGCGGCTTTAACGCACTAGGTGTTGCCCCGAAGTAATTCTTAACTCAAAACTGTATTGTTTCGGAAAAGATAAAGCAGCCAGGTTATGTTGATGTAAAATGAATTACAAAGCGGAAGTTTCATTAGTTATTAATTTTCAATATGATGCACTGAGACCAGACCTGATGTCCGGGATGCTAAATTATCCTTACGCTAACAAAATTGCGTTGCTTGCTAAAAGTGGAACGAAACACAGAGATGTTGTCTTGTTAATATATAAATAGCGATGGCAAAAGAAAAATGAAAAGATCAAATATAACAGATTTATATTTCCTCATTTTCTCTCTGTCACTCTCGTACTTGTCAGGTTATCTCTCTCTCTTTCTCTCTCTCTAGTACTTGTTACGTTCTCTCTTTCTCTCTCTCTCTCTCTCTGTAGTATTTGTTACGTTCTCTTTCTTTCTCTTTCTCTCTCTCTCTGTAGTACTTGTTACGTTCTCTCTCTCTCTCTCTCTCTGTAGTACTTGTTACGTTCTCTCTTTTTCTCTCTGTCTGTAGTACTTGTTACGTTTTTTTCTCTCTGTCTGTAGTATTTGTTACGTTTCTCTCTCTCTCTCTCTCTCTCTCTTTGTAGTACTTGTTATTTCTCTCCCTTTCTCTCTGTCTGTAGTACTTGTTACGTTTTTTTCTCTCTGTCTGTAGTACTTGTTACGTTTTTTCTCTCTCTCACTCTCTCTCGTATTTGTTACGTTATTTCTCTCCCTCTCTCTCTCTCTCGTACTTGTTACGTTATTTCTCTCTCTCTCTCTCGTACTTGTTACGTTATTTCTCTCTCTCTCTTCTCGTTATTCTCTCTCTCTCGTACTTGTTACGTTTTCTCTCTCTCTCTTGTTACTTGTTACGTTATTTCTCTCTCTCTCTCTCTCGTACTTGTTACGTTATTTTCTCTCTCTCTCGTACTTGTTACGTTATTCTCTCTCTCTCTCGTTATTTCTCTCTCTCTTACTTGTTACGTTCTCTCTCTCTCTCGTACTTGTTACGTTATTTCTCTCTCTCTTCTCGTTATTTGTTCTCTTAGTTTCTATTTCTCTCTCTCTCGTACTTGTTACGTTTTTTCTCTCTCTCTCTCTCTCGTACTTGTTACGTTATTTCTCTCTCTCTCTCTCTCGTACTTGTTACGTTTTATTTCTCTCTCTCTCTCTCTCTCTCTCTCGTACTTGTTACGTTATTTCTCTCTCTCTCTCTCGTACTTGTTACGTTATCTCTCTCTCTCTCTCTCGTTATTTACTCTCTCTCTTGTTACGTTATTTTTCTCTCTCTCTCTCTCTCTCTCGTACTTGTTACGTTATTTCTCTTCTCTCTCTCTCTCTCGTACTTGTTACGTTATTTCTCTCTCTCTCTCTCGTACTTGTTACGTTATTTCTCTCTCTCTCTCTCTCGTACTTGTTACGTTATTTCTCTCTCTCTCTCTCTCTCTCTCGTACTTGTCAGGATTTCTCTCTCTCTCTCTCATGGTGAAACTCACCTATTCTATAGTTAATACACTCCCCCACCTAATATAAGTAGGAGTAGCAAGAGAAACGAGGGTCAGTCGATGTCGGACGACCGGCTGACAAGTTGAACTCTCTGCCTTCGGGCGGGGAGGAACCCGAACGAGGCTACGCCGAAGGGCGGAGTCTCGTTCGGAGAGGTAAACCTACCCTGAACCCGTTTATACGGGTTCAAACGGTATATTTTGGGCCGAGCTCACGAGCTCGGAGATCCCAAGTTAAACTGTCCTTGTGCCACATGATACCCTCGTAGGAGGGTGACTAAATACCAGTCAATGTCGGACGACAGTAGTCGACAGTCGAATACGAAAGTAGTCAGCGACCACAACAAGATTATTCTGCATAATACCTATTATATCAAGTTCCTAACGTTTTCTACGTCGAACCTATTTTAAGACCGATTTATTAGAAATACAATCCTCCACTGCGAAATAACTCCACAACAACTTTGGCGACGAGGATTCGCACTCATACGGAGGAAGAAAAAATTCGCTCGCCACAGTAACTTCGGCGACAAAATCTCGGATTCACACTTAAAAAAAAAAAATTTGACAAAGTTTTTCGCAAGCCAAGACGTCAACTTAATGACCAAAAAATCTGTCGTATTCTCAACTGAGAAAACATTTTTTTTTGTTTGCTCAAATAGGTCACGAATTGCAAATTCATAGAAACCCCCTTTACAGTATTTAGGCATTGTGTAAACTTTTTGCAAAGATGGAGGAATGCAAAAATAAATGACAATATTAGAGCAACAAAAAACATTCCAGATGCAGCTACAGAAGGAAACTTTTAATCGACAAATGCAATTCCAACAAAAAATGAAACAGATGCATAGGGAGTTTCAAATCAAAATTCTGGAAAAAACTAAGAGGAAAGAGAAAAATCTACAAAATGATTCTTTCCCAGAGAATACAATATGGAATTCAATTGAAATATTCACGTACAGTCAAGATGAAGAGATAACTTTTGAGTATTATAAAATTATACGGACATGTATAACGAGTACTGCCACTCGTGGTATGAAAGAAAAAAGGTTAAGTAAATTAGGAACTGCTAACAAATTGGTAAACTACATCTTACCAAAAAAAAAAAAAAACTAACGAGTTGATATTTACCGAGGCGGTAAATATATTAAGTGAATTATTTAGTAAAAAGACACCTGTTTCACAAGAGGTGGAAATGTTTGAACCTGATGAAAGATCACGAACAAGACTATATAACGTACGCAGCAAATGTGAATAAGCATTGTAAAGAATTCAAGCTGGCAGCGTTAAGCTCAGACAATTTTAAGTGTTTGGTGTTTGTTCAAGGGCTGGTATCGGAAAGAGACGCAGTGTTGAGAAAATTAGTACTGGCAAAATTGGAAAGCGATCCAAGTATTACGGTACAGAAATTGGCAGAAGACTGCACAAGATATGTTAGCGTAAAGAAAGATTAAAAAAAGATAGAACAGTCTGGCGTTTCGCATGTAAGGAAAATACGCTACAAAGAAGAAAGTCAGTCTACCAAAAGAATTCTAAAATTGCGGATTATCAAACAAAAAGTGAAATACCAGAGAAAAATAAACACAAACTTTCGAAGCCATGTTTTGCTTGCGGTGAACTACACTGGTACAGATATTACGATTTTAGCAATAAACAATGTTTCAACTGTAAAAGAGTGGGTCATAAAAGCACGCATTGCAGGTCAAAAAATAAAGACAATAAAAAAATTAAAATCCAACGAGGTAAAAGAGGGAATAACCAGAACATTTGTTCCCGTCGAAATAAATAATAAAAATGCAACTTGACACTGGCTCAGATCTATCTATCATAAATTTGCATACGTGGAAGAAGTTGGAGAAACCAACTTTAATGAAGACAAAGAAAATCGCGAGGTCAGTGACGGGAGAAAAATACAATTTATTGGGGAAACTGTTACAAACGCCACGTTAAATAAAAAAAACGCGAAAAGCTAAACTTTGTCATAGAAAATACCACGAACTTACTTTGTACGAATTGGATAACAGAATTCTAATTATGGGATCTACCGATAAATTCCTTCTGTTACAAAGTAGAAGGTTTAAACACCGAAGCCCAAAAATGAATAAAGAAACTTAAGGACACATTTCCTACTGTTTTTTTCTCAAGGGTTGGGAACGTGTACCAAGATGGAGGCAAAATTCCAGCTAAAAGAAAACGCTCAGGCGGTATTCGAAAAGAAAAGGAATGCGCCATTCGCTTTAATTGAACAGATAGATAAAGAATTGGACAGATTAGAGAAAACTGGTGTTCTTAAAAAAAGTTGAGTATAGGGAATGGGCAACACCGACGGTATACGTGAAAAAAGAGAAAAACTGGGGAGCGAGTTACCCGCAGCCAAGGACATGCAGTATTATTAAATGATTTAAGTCAACTGAAGTCACCACAGAAAACGTTAAGTACAAGATCAACAAAAGGGAAGCTAGAGGCTGAACAAATAGAACCACAAGAAGAACCTACAGAAACTGTGACTCCATCCTTAAGAAGCTCAAAGCGGAAGGTTGTTTCTGGTAACACTATAGAGGTACCAGAAAATAGAAAAGCGGATTGGCTATATGATGTACTTGTTGAAAGGCGAAAAATTCACTCAAAGACGGCACATTAACCAGATCAGACGACGCTCTTCAGACGTGGTTGACAGCGGTCCCGCCGAAGAGGCGCCGATGGAGGTGATTTACGATACGTTTGATCTAACGCCTGCAACGATTTTACCTGAGATACGCCGATCCAGGAGAAAAAGAAAGATAACTGTTCATTTAAAAGTGGATCCAAAACGTAGGAGATACGCTACGATGTTGCTAAAAGAATGATTTTTTTTTTCTTCAAATTTTCTGTAAAAAAAATAAAGAAAATTGTTTTATTCCTACGGAGTAAAATTTTAGGATCGGGGTGTTATGGTGAAACACACCTATTCTATAGTTTATAGACTCTCCCACCTAATATAAGTAGTAGTAGTAAGAGAAACGAGGGTCAGTCGATGTCGGACGACCGGCTGAACGGTTGAACTCTCTGCCTTCGGGCGGGGAGGAACCCGAACGAGGCTAAACCGACCCTGAACCCGTTTATACGGTATATTTTTTTGCTGAGCCCACGGGCTCGGAGATCCCACGTTAAACCGGCCTTGTGCCACATGATACCCTCGTGGGGGGTGACTAAATACTAGTCGATGTCGGACGACAGTAGTCGACAGTTAGTCGAATACGAAAGTAGTCAACGACCACAACAAGATTACACTGCGTAATACCCATTATATCAAGTTCCTAACGTTTTCAACGTCGAACATCTTTTAGGACCGATTTATTAGAAATACAATCCTCTACTGCGAAATAACTCCTCAACACTCTCTCTCTGTGTCTCTTGTCAGGTTTTCTGTCACTGTGTGTGTGTGTCTCTCTCTCTCTCTGTGTCTCTGTACCTCTCTCTCTCTCTCTCTCTCTCTGTGTCTCTCTCTCTCTCTCTCTCTCTCTCTGTCTCTCTCTCTCTCTCTGTGTCTCGTACCTCTCTCTCTCTCTGTGTGTCTCGTACCTCTCTCTCTCTCTCTGTGTGTCTCGTACCTCTCTCTGTGTGTCTCGTACCTCTCTCTCTCTGTGTCTCGTACCTCTCTCTCTCTCTCTCTCTCTTTGCTCTGAATTCTCGCTAATTCTGTATAATATCCACTTCTGACAATTGTCGATCATGGCTCTTCACAACCTGTACTTTTTAGCTTCATCGTTTTACCATCGCTCTCTCCTCCACTCCATTCTCAGAGGATCGACAGATAGGTGGCCCGCCAGCTCCCGATGTGTCTTTTGCCTTCGACACGTTCTATATCAAATTCTCCAATCCCTCCTTCCTCATAAGTAAGAAATTTCAGCTGTCTGATTCTAAAGGTATTTTCTGCTTTCATTTTAGTTCCGACTTCCACGTTGATTACAAGTTCCGTCCATGATATCGTCCACATCTATTGCCTCCAGTCTTTTCATCCTTTGTGTGAAAATTATCCAGCTTTCGCAGCCATACGAGGTTAATATTTCATAAATTCCGCAGTCTTTATTTCGCCTCCCAATAGTTTTTTTTTGGTTTTTTTTCTATGTACGCAGAAGAATCTTATTCTGAATGTAGTTTAATGTATGATATATAAAAAAAATCATATTTCTAAAATCCGTGATAACGAATAACGTTTGTGTTTTTTAAGCTTCTATATTACAGTAACACGTCAATTTTAAAGACTGATTGGGGAGGTAGTTTCTTCCTTAAAATCAATAAATTGCTCCCTTTCGTGACGAAGCTCGTTCTGTATAGTAACGCATTTAAGAAACAGTTTTGATGGTCAGCATACAGGGACCAACCTCTCCTTGTTAGTATTGATAGGATCTTTAAGTTGTGACGTAATCTTCACTGTAATTTTTTTTTATTCTTAATCCAGACTTATGTGAATTAAACCAATATCCATTTAAAAAGTTTGAGCTAAAACCACATGCTCTCGTACCAGAATTATCCTTCCAAAACGATGTCTTCAGTACACTCATCAGTGTGTCACTGAGAGCAGCCGTTTACAATAAGCAAGCGACTTTGGCTACATATTAAACAACTGGAAATATTTAAATGGTAATGCTTTCCATTTTGCTTACACTGTCGTTTCCTCGTTATTTAAAACAGCATTTAAAATGGCTGATTTTGTAACTAACCTGGTTGAGATGTACTTCATAACTTAATACGGACTCGTTGAATGATTTGTACCAGCATGTATTTAACTTTTAGTCAAATTAGAATTTCATTTTGTGTTGACCCCTATGAACCATCGAAGGCACACTGTTCTTTAAAGTTTCTTAGATATGTTTCCTGGGTGCGCATTTATTATATAATGATCATAATGGCAGCTAATATCCAAAACGACCTTCAGTCTGTTAATTGGGAGCAAAATATAAACTAAACTGCTCTCTATTAATCGAGTGCCGTATCTGCCTTCCATCAGCATGGCTGATGCTAACCTCCAGAAGAGTGTCACTCGAGTTAACATTCTCGATAGATGTGAAGTGAAAAGACTACGAGGTAAGCTTAAAGTTCACTTTCCCTTGCTAAATATTTTTCTCTCTAGAATCTATCCTACATATCTATCAGTGTACCATTCGTTCATGCTTATTACTTCCATATTTGGTCCGATGTTATTGCTATTCCTCTAGAGCTCCTTGGTAAAATCCAAAGAAAAATCAGCAATATTATTAGTGCTTATCTGGTTACTCGGTCACTTTTTCACCGCTGTAAGGTTGCTTCCTCATTCCTGTTCTATGCTGACAGTTACTTTTGTCACAATTTTCGCTTGTGGAAAGCCCTTCAACCTCCATATTTTCCAGTGAAATTTAATCGTCAAAAAATGCAATGCCAATCGCTATCTACTCTCGTCCTGATTACTCTTTTAGTTTTCTCTCATTAGTAATTTTTTTTCTACTTCTTCCACACTCAATAACTACTTGTCTTAGTGTCTTTACTGCCTTTCATGGGGTGAACTAGATTAACAAATATAAACAGCAAATGGAACATCTAGTAGCCTATAAAAGTAACCCACACCTATCATGTGCAACTCACTCAGCACACTCCCCCGGCCTTCTCTTACTCTCTCACTAGCATTGTTGATTAATACCCATTTTACAGATCATCCGACTGACTATTCGCTCCTCAGTGTCTCGTTTCGATAGGGTCTATTCGATTTTCTCAAAATCTTACGATATGGTGGGGGTGATAGCGAAGTCTAGTGTGGATTTCTTTGTATGTTGTGTACTACACACAAGTTTACGTAATTCCTGTTTGTGACCATGGTAACGTTTGTCTCGGGTAACATCTGAATTTCTCTGGAATAAGAAATCCTTCTATAAAAATGCGCAACACTATTGATAACTTTAGCAATTTTATTGCATGTAAAGATAAGCTGTTGAAATAAAATGTTTCTATTATCTAATGTAAAATCAAATTTTCTATTGCTTGATTGTGGTTTGGAAAATCTAGTCGCAAAAGCGAAACTAATAGCCAATAAGTCGACTTTTAGTCAATTCTTCTGCCATGTATGTGTCTTGATTTTCACTCAGGCCCTTGGATTGAGGGTGTGCTCTTTAATGACGACTGTCTTGTGTGTGTAATTTTGGCTCGCTCCAAGCAAACTTCTCCGACTGTCTCGGCTTGGGGTTCTCTTTTTTTCCTTTTTCCTTTTTTTTTTTTTTATTGACGACTTAAAAAATTGACATGGACATAATTAATTTCTTGACCCGACCGATTTAATCTTAAAGAAACAACAAACAAACAAAAAAAAACTCTTTCTTTAGAATCTTCCTAGATATATATTCTGTAAATATAATTCTCTTCTTGAGTGATTAACATAAACAAATCTTTGATTAACACAAAACAGATGTTTTGTTCTTTGTCTAGAATGATTTGGTTCCTTTTTCTGTGACTACACACGATTTTTAGTGTCTAAATTTTATTTTTAAAATTCTTGTGTGTCTAGAATAATTTTTAAGACACGTTTTGAACAGATCATATAATGTAAATAGTCTTTGGAATATAATTGCTCGGAACCTAAACATACTAACAACACATTAATCATGTCTTCGTAACATTAGCTTTGCTCAATTTTACTGAATTCTTTCTGGGTAATTCGATTCTTCTAGTAACTGTTCTGAAATTCCTTTTATTTAAAAAAAAAAAATTAACGCGTTTTTTTTCCTCCAACATTCAAAGTAAACTATTGAAAATTTAATAACTATTATCAAATTAGAAGTCCCTCCCACCAAATCATTACCCTGTAATTTCATGCAATTAAGCGTTTAAACAACGCTGTTACATGAAAACGCCTTATTTAAGAAAATAAATAAGAAACGACCAGGAGTTAATTAAAATTAAGATACGAGAAGCTATGTTAGCAAACATGGCCGAATTGTCGTATGTAAGTTATGCACATCTCTTGTTGGTAGATTTAAACTTATTTTCCTGCTCGGAAAGTAAACAATTTTAAAGGAAATAATAGATATTTTTAATTCGACATTGTTTTAATATAAGCCTTATATCCATTAGGTAGACGTGTTTTAATTAGAAGTCCGTTTTAAACCATGAAATTACTATCTACTGTTATGCTCTACCACTAATGGGTAATACTAATTTTACTTACGAAAAAAAATGTCTACTTAAACACGTACCCCCACTAAATATAACGTTTATTGTAACAGTAAATGATGTAGGACATTTGTAATATCAATCCTTTTGTATGGTATGAATTCTGAACACTCCTCACGAGGCTTTGGAACTACCAAATAAATGATATTGTTTGCAGATTCGCCCTGACCTGGGGTAGCAGCACCCGTTAGGGTCTGAGCTAGGGACAAATACTGAACCCCCAAACTGGTGTCAAAGCACTATGAAAGAATGAAAATATATCTTTATATTAAAAATACCGGCAAAGAATTTTTTTAAAAAGAAAATTAAAAAAAAATACAAAGCAGTCAAGAAAATTAAATTTCGTTATTAAATTACCTTTAAGAAGTTAATACACCGCTAAACTAACAAAGCAGATGAATATACAAGTAGAGAAAGCAAAAGTGTAGTTCTGCAGAAGATGCTGAGAATTCTACGGAGGATCGGGAAAGCAAGAAGAAAGTCTTAAGTATGAATCGGAAAGTTTCCTTGGTGGATAAAGGGGAAGGTAGGCATTGAGAAATAAGACATATTGAGGGACAGGAGAAGGTAGCTGACCATCTACTTGATGATCTTTTGTGAATGGAAAGCAGAGAGAGGAGGGAGCTTGGCAAGCGAACAAACGCTTTTTTAGAGCAACAAAGGGGTTTGTGGAGAGATTAACACCCTCGTCCTGAAGGAACATTGCATATACATCACTTGTTTTCTGTTTTATACACAAAAAAGTGTCATTGAATTTCGTGTTGCATGTTAAGATGGCGGAATAAAGAGGATGATAAAAGAACTAAATTGTAAGAGAGCTACTAAGAGATACAAAGGATCATAAACTGGATAGCTATGAGATGCCACTTCCGGAATGGGCACGGCACATACATAATGTAAGCTTGCTGCTTCTATCATTTGTCCATGTATCTTATTTGTCATGTCTGGTTTGTTGTTTTTATGTATTTGAAGATTCTTAACAAAATCCAAAGATTATCGGTCTGACTTGACATTTCTACGTCAGTGACTTTCCCACTGTTGTGACTTAGCTTCGCTTTGTCTTGTTTATATATATTTTCCTGAAAATTATTCTGATTAGCTTTCTTCTTTCGTAACTTGTCATTATGAATTTAAACGAAAGTATTAGATTGGCAGCTAGGTCTCGCCATTTTACAGGTGGAATAGCGTGTAACTTCCGGTTACAGCTAGCAAACAGATTTTTCTCTCGTTCTTTTCGTTCCTGTAATTCTTTTCCCGCTTCATGCATTCTAATCAGCACTGCATTTAAATTTTTTAAAGATCTATGGTTATCTTCTGTTTACTTAACTATTACTTTATATCTGTTCTTTTATTGTCCTCTCTCCATAACGTTTTTTTCTCATATTCTTATACAACCAATAAGCTCTTGCATTTTAGTCGCTTTATCGACTTGTTTGGCCTGAAATAATAATAAAATCAATAAATAATTACGGACTAAACAGAAGGCTAACCAGAAGCACCAGAATGAAAAGGTATTAGGGTGCATATGAAATGTTTCTCAGTTACGTATTGGAAGTGCAAACAGATGTCAAAGTTTTTACTTATCACCTGTTGTAAATCCGTCAAAACGTCTTAATATTCTATTAGAATTTTGATGTGAAATGTCTCTGCTCTGTATAAACACGTATAAAAATAAATCTCCGTACATCGTAAATTAGTTTTTTTCACCTGATATTTTTTCCTCTAAATATTGATTTTGTAATTCTTTCAGTATCTGGAGTTCACGATACTTTGCCTCAACACAAATCTTCTGTCATTAGTTTAATGTATTTCATTACAACGAACTCGATTTACCTTACAGTTCATAATTCTTGTATGCAAATCTGTGTCCAATCGTTTATAAAAATAGACGTTTCTGCAAAAATGAACATAGGAAAATAGGATACAATTATAAAATTGGAATAATATTTCGCCAAAAATAAAAAAAAAAAGGTCGACTAAGTTATTTTCTGGAACATAACGTTTCTAAAGCAAGTAACAGTTTAAGAAAAAGCATTTGACAAGGTACGGCACAAGGTTTTATCTGGGGGGGGAAATGAAAATAAACCAGGAACAAGCTGCTTGCATACAGATAGGAAATAAATTTAGTTACAAAATAGGGCGATATACAAGGATGCGTCTTTTCCTCAGATTTATTAAACTTCTATAACTACGATATATTAAGGAGACTGGAAGTCCTACCAGGTTTTATTGGTGGATTCAATCTTAACAGCAGAAGATACGCAGGTGACACTGTACTGATGGTCCCCAACGGAAAGTAAACTACAGGACCTCTTATATACGAAATCAATCCAAAAAGCTCTATCCACCGACTGCAAGAAGACTGTATGATAATCAGCAAGAAAATAATCCCAAAGCAAGTCATAAATTGGTGAAAAACATGCAGGATCCCAAATGCGAGTGCCATAAATTGAAAGTTGACAAACTCAAGCTGGGTGCAGGAATACTGAGAATTTTTTTTCTGAGAATAGAAGAGTGAGAATCATGCAATGCGAGAAGTGCTGGGAATAGACACGCACGGAGAATGAAACTGGGAATTGAATAGAAGACTGGGAATAGAAGACTGGGAATAGAAGACTGGGAATAGAAGACTGAGAATAGAAGACTGGGAATAGAAGACTGAGAATAGAAGAGTGAGAATAGAAGACTGAGAGAATGAGAATAGGAAGAGGGGAATGAAGACTGGGAATAGAAGACTGAGAATAGAAGGATTCAAGAAGAGAAGATGGGGACTGACATTGCATTTACATTTTTGAAGATTCTAGCATGAAATGTGAATTGTGATAAAACTTTGCATTTAGCTATATTCAACGGTAAAAGTGTAGGATCTAGATGACGATCTAGTAGCACACTTAAATTCATGTAGTCTGGGAACCAAGCAAAAAAAATTTCGTCAGAGCAGTTGCTATGAAAATATTTATAGAAAAGAGAGGGAAGCCACGTCACATCGGTGAGAAAGTGATTGACGTCGAAATGTCTCGTAAATATCTGGGAAGCTGATGTAAAATGCGACACAGAGATCCGAACATGCATTGGATTAGCAAAAGAAGCATTCGAAAAGCTATGCAAGGTGCTGAGAAATTGGAAAAAATTAAGTATTCGGAACCCTTTGTTTGTGTTATTCATCCTTTTATATGACAGCGAATGTTGGGTAATCTCCACATGGATGAGGATGAAAAAAAACTGGAGATGTGAAAAGGATACTAATTCCATCGTCTTAAAGAAAATGGCAACAGAAAGAACACTTATAATCAAGAGAAGGCAGCTGGTATTCGTTGGAGGAAGATCTGGAAATTCACGAGTTATTTTGAGAGTCGGAGATCGGGGAGGCAGTAAGCCACTTAACTGACGAACTACTGTGAATGGCTGGCTGAACAAGAGAAGATTATCATTGAGGCACGAGGAATGATATCGAGAGCAAATATATGGATCAAATTGCTGATGACCTTAATATATGAATTGTAAAAATCATAATTCACCTCCTCCATTAGGGTTTTTTTTTCTACATACATGGAACACAATTACATTTTCTTCTGTCTGCCGGCAATCTGTTTGCGTATTCTGATACAATAGCTGGCTTTGAAGTTCTTGGATGAGAACTGGTAACAACTCTTAAGACACAAAGGAATGATTATATGACCGATCGATTCGTTTTTTACAGCTTATCAACAATTTTCAGGCTATTAAAACCAGTAAAGATATATTTTTTTTATTTTTAGATTTTAAATGTTGCTACTCATATTTTAGTGATAGACATTTTACTAATTAACCCATAGCTATGGAGAATACTTGGACTCGTACCTTTCTCAATGTTATTTGCGTTTAAGTGAATATAAAGAAATCATGAGTAGTTGAAACTCTCTAATTAACAATTTTGAGTCATTATCAATTAGACGACATAAACATCCAAGCTTACAGCAACTGATATCGCCGTGTTGTTACCTATCTAGTTACTCACTAGGATAGACATTGCTTAATTTCGGTAACTATACAAGGACCAGTGTTTCAACATGATGGGGGCCATAATCCTGGTGATATGTCTAAAATTACAGATACATTAAACCATCATTCTTATTTCCGCAATAATTTCTACGTACAATAAACTGATCTGAGTTTTATATTTTATTATTCCTAACATTTGAAACTTTGTCAGATTTTATTCCTCGTTTTATGTCAGACTTTATCTCTCGTTATAGATCCGGGTCATGGGTTACATAGGCACCAGGCCGCCACCCACGGCAAGCAGTCGTCTTATTCTACAACCTCAGTCGATAGGGCGTTGGGCAAATGGATATTTGACAGAAATATGTTAGAGAATTTTCAAATATTTATAATGAAACGAAGCAAATATGAACTTTTAAATGAAATTGTACCAATACATGAAAGATAGAAAAATGCACTCAATTCAAACTAACCCCAGAGTGATATGGATTGACTAAAGCCATACAAGACAAAAAATGAAGGGTTCAGTCCCGTTTGCAAATGTTAAAACCTCACTGAAAAAAAGGTTATTCTTGTAAATTGTGTTCCTCCATATGTTAGGCCTTTAAATCTTGCCGAAAAAATTTCAAGACCAGAAACTTCACCGTGTACAAATTCAGGTAAGGGAAATCTGTACATTTTATGGGAAATAACGTTTCAACATTTATAAATGTTGCATATTTACGTAGATTTCAAATGTCACTTGGTAGGATTCAGTTTTCCTTCAATTAAAAACAAAAGATCTTAGTCTATCGATTTTAGATTTTTATTTTTTTTTTTTTTTTTATCCAAGTGATTACCCAACCTTCTTTGTCAAGGGTACCTCTAACGTAGGTAGCGTTTTATGAAGCAACATAAAAGGATAAAGCGCATTCTTTCTCTCTCTCTCTCTCTATATATATATATATATATATATATATATATATATATATATATATATATATGCCGTAGGAACAAAATGCTTAGTGATTCCACCTCTGGGGATGATTAGCTCCCAGAGATCCACGTGTCAAGTCGTATGCAACAATACTATCACTGCATTATGCCCGTTTATAAATAGCTTACTTCGATCACAATATCTACATTATATAATCTATAAGACACACACACTATACATATATATATATATATATATATATATATATAGTGCTGTTCGATAAAAGTGACTCAGCTGATTTTTTTTTTAAATGTTCTCTTCTCCGATGAAACGAAATGTTGAGCTAAATTCAAAGGATAAGCGATCTAAAATCCGAAGAAGCTTTGAAAGTTTTTTGAATTTAGTAGTAACTACTGTCAAGCATTTGTTCAGTATAATGTTCTGGGGATGCTTTTCTTTTCATGAAACTAGTTTCTTAAAACCTATTGAAAAAACCCTCAGGAGCGAGCAGTACAAGAGAATTTTTAGTGTCTTGTCTGCTCCCTTCTGCTGAAAGGGTGAAAATCAACCCCACCAAGCTCATTTTTATGCAGGATAATGCTCCCTGTCACACATCAAAATTGATGAAGGAATACTTTTATGGGAAGCAGGTGAGTTTTATGACATGGTCGCCCCAATCTCC
>CAHIKZ030002153.1:162500-227500 GCA_903632075.3 Acanthosepion pharaonis
ATCCGTATTATTTTTTTTCTGCGCCTACGTTATTGATACCTGCGAACTGAGAAAAGGAAAACCTAAGTACGCAATCTCAGATTTGACATTTGTAAATTAATGACCGTAAAAAATAAGATTCGTGTGGTGCATTTCGTACTTTAGGTCATTATCCGACTTAATTGATGTTTACATTGGTGTCACTACAGATGCGCATGGAAGGGAAGGGACGCTAAACTACCAAACTTTTTTTCTTGTTTATATCTATATCACATTAAGTGTCTCGCACTGTGATAACGGAAGACCTGCCAATACAGATGAAATGTTGTGAAACTGGATGCGATTTTACTGCATAGTGAATTGCCTTCTCTTTTAATGAAAGTGACATTTTAAAAATCGAAACTATGGTCAGAAACATTATCGTTAGCAGCTAATGAATTGTTCGTGAGATTTCAAAAGATACCATTTGTATTCATATAATATTTTTTTTAGATTCCTCAAGATTTCTTTTATGTATTGTGGGTTTCTTCTATGTATTCTTAATTGTGGGAATTATTACAGATGATACATTATATTCCGACTTCTTAAAAGTAGTTACAACATATTTTGATAAGCTTAGATAAATTCTTTTCAATTGTAGTTGTGATAGTTAAGTAGTATAATAGATTTAATAATTATGGCATTCAAGGATAAATATTGAAGACTACATATTCCGGGCCCTCTTGCATAGAATCCAATATTTATTCCGAATTTTGTTTTTATAATGAGATTTATGGTATCAATTTATTAGTTGATTTCCGATGGACACTCTTTTAGAAAGTCATGTAATGTAGTTTTGCGAATATATATTAATAGAGCGTAGAGATTGAAACGAAATTGAAGAAAATACACGTGAAAACTCCACTCAAAGGTGAACCCATTGTTAATCCATTTTTTATGTTTGATTATTTTGAAAGATGTTGTCAAACAACAAGCTGAATCTACGATATATTTTGACTCTAATGAATATTAATATCATTAAAATTCCTTTAAGTTTCAAATGTTTTGATTTATTTTTCGTAAGTTTAAAAAAATGCGACGTTGAAATTGTAATTCTTTTATTTATCATTTACCTGTAGGACGTCAGTAATCCTGACCAAAACTAATTCCAATCTTTTCTAGTTCTACGCAATTTATATATCTTAAATATCCTTCCCAAATGATGTTCTAACATTCATTTATTCATTCATTAGCTAGATCACTGATTGTTTCATTGTATCTCTAAAAACTTTCTGCGATTATCAAATTCTCAAGTTTTTATTCATGTTCTAAAAATTTAACTTCTTTGATTCCTATTTGGTCCTTATCTTTTTAGCATTTTTTAAAATCTTACATGTTTCGTACATAATACTCTCGACTCTCCCCGTCATCTGTTAAGGAATTGTCCAACATTAACTACCATATATTGCATAAAACCTTTCTTATATCAAGACAAAAGCACCTACTGGGATTATTTATGACTATTATGATGTAAACTTGCTCATGTAGAAAATATTTTAACATCCAACTTTACAGACATTAGAAAATATTTAGAAACTTTTAGATTCATTACTAAAAGACATGTATTATGTAAGCGTTCATGTGAATTCAACTTTTGATTCATTGATTGATTCATTCGTTTTCTATGGTTTATCAACCTATTGCAGGTTATTTAAAGCCAGAAAATATTTTTAGATTGTAAGTATATTTTTAGATATTTTTTTAATTAATGATGCAAGTCTTACTAATTAACCTATAGCTGGGGAATGCCAATGGGTTGATTCATACTTTTTCCAATGTTATTTGCGGGTAAGTGAATATAACGAACCCAACTGGAATTAAAACTCTGCTCTTTCATAAACATTTTCGAGCCATTATCCTTACACTCTCACATATCTAAAATTACAGCACCTGGTATTCCACGCGGTCACTCATCTAGATTCATATCAGGTTCGATTTTTGCGTAGGTTTGTATGATCGAATATGGGGAACCGTGAGAACTGCCATAGAATGTTTATATTACATAGCATTTAAACATTTGCATCTTTTTTTTTTCTTTTTTTTCTTTCCTTTTCTTTTTTTTTTTTTTCCTTTTTTTTTTTTTTTAAAATTTTTTTTCTTTCCTTTTTTTTTTTTTTTTTTTTTAAAAAAACTTTTTTTCTTTTTTCCGTTTTTTCTGTTTTCTTTTTTTTTCTGTTTTCCTTTTTTTTTTCCTTTTTTTTTTCTGTTTTCCTTTTTTGAGGGTTTTTTTTGAGAACTGTTTTCCTTTTTTTCCTTTTTTTTTTTTTTTTTTTTTTTCCCGTTTTTTTTTTTTGCTGCTTTTTTTTTTTTTTTTTTTTTTTTTCCGTTTTTTTTTTTCTTCTTTCCGTTTTTTTTTTTTTCTTCTTTCCGTTTTTTTTTTTTTTCTTTTTTCCGTTTTTCTTTTTTTTCTTCTTTCCGTTTTTCTTTTTTTTCTTCTTTCCGTTTTTCTTTTTTTTCTTCTTTCCGTTTTTCTTTTTCTTCTTCTTTCCTTTTTTTCTTTTTCTTCTTCTTTCCTTTTTTTCCGTTTTTCTTTTTCTTCTTCTTTCCTTTTTTTATTTATTTATTTTTTTTTTTTTTTTTTTTAACGATTTTTAAATACTTTAGCTTCATTTACTCTTCCAATGCGACGCCAGATTACAGTGTCACATTATCCGTCCGTTTATGACACTTTTCCGGCCCGGTTATGACACTCCTCCGATACTTATATTTCTTTACCTGCTTGATTCTGATATCTCCAAATTACTCGCATCATGCGCCACTTGAGATAATGTTTCTAATATCTACATTATTGTGCAAAAGAAACGATTTAGTTGCAAAGTCAGTGAGTGCTAGCAACAGACAGCGCAACATAATTATCAGAGGCTAACAACCTGGCCAATTAATCTCTCTTCCTCCTGTAGGCATTCCGAAGAGGTGGTTGGTGCATTTAGGTGTTCAAGAACCAGAACATATTTCGAAGAAAACTATCGAATGTTTGTGTCAATTAGTACTGCTTGCCCGACAGTCATCCGAAAGTTGCAATGTGAATGTTCAACGTCTCTGATCAACGGAATAAATTTAGTTTTTCATCAAAGTATAAGACGTCTACTTAGTATGAAACAGTATTTAATTTAGTCTATTAGCGTGCACACAATACAGTAATTTAGTTAACAATTAGCTCAAACTGCTATTAAAGGTAGTTGAGACTAGTGCAAAAGTTGAATTCACATGAACGCTTACATATTACATGTCTTTTAGTAATGAATCTAAAAGTTTCTAAATATTTTCTAATGTCTGTAAAGTTGGATGTTAAAATATATTTTCTACATGAGCAAGTTTACATCATAATAGTCATAAATAATCCCAGTAGGTGCTTTTGTCTTGATGACATGAAAAAGGCTTTATGCAATATATAATGTATCCGTTTATGAAGAATAACATTTAGAACGAGCAATTTACAATATGAACATGTAGAAAGTTTTTTACCCATGTACATTAGGAACAAAAGATTATGCCATGTATGAAGATTCATTTCTGCAAAGGGTCATTGGCTGAGGAAAACGTGTTAAGTGTTGCCCGTTCGATTGCATTACACGTTCAGTTGTAACTGCAATTTAACATTAAAACGAAGTGAAATGTTTTAAAAACGCAGAGATAAACAGATTAAAAAAGGATATATATATATATATAATGTGTGTGTGAAAGAAAACTTATTTCCGTTTTATACAGAAACTAGAAACATATTTTAAGCGGTTGAGATTATAAAAAGAAAGCGAAAAGGTGAAATAAAACAAATATTAAGTTCTTAAACTTAATATTTTAATTGTATGACACTTTGATGCATTCTAGGTACAATACCCTTCTGCTTTCTGCATTCTTAGATCTTATTTTTTTTTATTTTCTCTTTGAAAAAGTTTATACAAATATTCGAATCCTGTTTTTTTCTTTGTAAACAATTTATATAAATATTAGAATCCTGCTTTTTTTTCTCTTAAACAATTTATATGAACATTTCCCTATTTTACTTTAGTTGTAACGTTTGACTATTTAACAATGGACAACGCTAGATTAAATTATATCGTTGGTCCTTAAACATGGTGACATAGTGAATGCGAGTTCAATCCTTGGTACCCGCAGTGAGTACTTGGACTCAGTGGAAACGGGCGAGTAATTACTGAGCAGTACTAAAAATATCTAGAAGCTATCCCTTAACATCGTCAGTGGAAAGTGAACAGGCTAAACTCTTTAGATTAAATAAAGGATTCAATGTTATGTTACCCAGATAAATATACATCTGACGAAGGTCCAACGACCGAAACGTTGTGATAACAAAATTTAGGACAATAGTCCGAATATAAATTGTGTAAATATTTATTAAATCTTTGATCTCTAACGAATATCAGCATTCATTTTTACTTCAAGAAAAGTAAATATGCTGGTCAAAATTATGAATAATACCTTCTATATTATCGAACCTGCGCCGAGGTCAACGTGGGAGCGGTTCAGCAAGCATAAAATGTAGAATCCTGCAACAAATTCGATGATCAGGAGACTGGAGAGTTTGAGGAGCGTGGAGCCACCTCTTGATTGATATTGTGCCCAGGTCCACTCTCAACGACGGTGATAGTCCTGTTAGCTATCCCGCTATGGACAAATAGTGAACACCCAAACAAAAATAAAAACCATAGGAAAGAATAAAAAATATATTTTTGATTTAGAAAATAATACTTTTTTTTTTAGCAAAAATATTAATATTTATATATTATTTTTTTTATAAATAAGTGACAAGAAGCTTAATACTTTTATATATATATATATATATATATATATATATGTACCAAATTGAACAACAATACATATTTATATATATATATATATATATATATATATATATATATATATATATATATATATATATATATATATTTATATAACAAAGTGACCAAAATACTTATATATATATATATATATATATATATATTTATATAGCAAATGACCAGCAATATATATATATATATATATATATATATATATATTTATATAGCAAAGTGACCAGCAATACTTTATATATATATATATATATATATATATAGCAATAAAAGTGCAATACTTTTTATTTTTATATATATATATATATGCAAAAGTGACCAGCAATACTTTTTTTAAATCAAATGACGAATAAATGAAATTAACACCATTGTTTTATCTACAAACGACGTGTATGTATATATATATATATATATATATATATATATATATATATGTGTGTGTGTTTACCTTGAAAGTATAAAATTGTGAAAGATATGTAGCTGAGGCCTTTTTGTTTAAAAATATTTATATTTCGGGATTGAATAACCATATAGGTATTGATTGACCGCTAAACAAAATCAACCAAACCATAAAATATATAAAACTGAAGCGTTAAACATTAACACAAATTTAGTCCTTATTTTAATTTTTTGTTTCTTTGTCTTTGGTCTCTACATATATTAAACGAAAACATTTTACTGGTCTGCCATTCCGTGTGATTGACGACTTAAACAGGACGATTTTCTTAATTATTAATGGCCGATGAAAAATGGTTATCTGAAAACAACTTGTAAGGCCATCGGGGACAGGATCGTTACAATTGAGACAAAAATAGGTCTTTATCAACCAAGGAAGCGACCACTTTCCAATAATACGTATGTTTAGGGCAAATCAGCCCTCAACTTACAATACGACGCTTCTAAATGAATCAGATTGAGAGAAGCCGTTAAAAAGCAAATATAAGAAATATATGCGCAGGAAATTCAAAACATGAAGAGAATGATATTTAGTGACATGAGCAAACGAGGACATCACAAGGAAACCAACATTAACGAAAAAGATGAAATTTTCATCATGAAAAAGGAAAAAAAGGATTTTATAAATATAGGATAAACAGAAATGAGAAACAAAGCAAACCGACAAAAATGACTCGATTAAAAAAGGAAAGAACGAAAAGGAACAACATAGATTAAGTATTTTGAAGGTATAAGAGAAATAAATAACATATAGTAAACAAAAATAAAAAAAATCTGCATAAAAATAACGAAGGACCACAAATATTAAAAAGGAAATAACGAAGGACCACAAATATTAAAAAGGAAATAACGAAGGACCACAAATATTAAAAAGGAAATAACGAAGGACCACAAATATTAAAAAGGAAATAACGAAGGACCACAAATATTAAAAAGGAAATAACGAAGGACCACAAATATTAAAAAGGAAATAACGAAGGACCACAAATATTAAAAAGGAAATTAGCATTGGCCAAGTTGAACGGGAACAAAGAAGAACCAAAAAAATTGTAGTACAATCGCTGTGCCAGATAAGGAAAATTACATAAAATTATTAGATCAGTATCAGAACGGAAATTGCACAAGAATATTATGGAAGAAATTGGAACACAAAATGCGATACTTATATCAAAGAGCTATAAAAATGCAGAAGGATGTATAAGATCTTTTTTTATAGATTATCAAGTGTTTTATACGGTACGACACAATTGCTTGAACTGCGAGGAAAGCTTGTTTTTTCTGGACAACGATATTCGAAAGATGCAGAAATTATAGTGACAGGAAAGCGCCTCCATAAAATCAGTTCGGTAAATAGGCGTATAAAACAAGAACGCGTTTTCTCACCAGACCTATTCAAACTTTACAACGAGGGGGGTCCTAAGTCATCATATACAGATGACAGCATTGATAGCAGGCACAGAAATTAAACCAATAGAGAAGACAGGAAAGGGAAGCGAGAAGAAAATGTAATGTATTCTTGTCAGCAAGATGAGCATGCCAAATGGCGAACTGCAATTTGGAGATACCAAAATCAAGTAAATACGAAAACTTAGATATCTGTTAGTTGGCATGCATGATAAATGGTTAAGCCATTATGTATCTTTCGATACATGACTGACGAGGCAGATTTTTCCCCGCAGTAGGTTGCTATTTCTTTCTACGGTAGACCACCAAATATAGAACCCAGTCTGTCCTGCTACTTACCCATAGCAAGGGGGAGAAGATGAGGATTCATACCTTTCCCAAGGGTATTAGCACGTAAGCGAATGTAATGGATTTGACTACAACTCAGACTCGGCTTTCCGATTCCTCAATCTGAGCCGCTATCCATACTTGCTAAAACCGTTGGGAAAGGTATAAATTCTCTTCTCCCTACCCCTAAGCTATAGCCAAATAGCAGGATAGACCGGGTTCTATAGCCTTGGATAGCAACTGGAAAAAGAAATGGCAACCTACTGCGGGGAAAAATCTGCCTCGTCAGTCTTGTATTGAAAGATCACCTACGCCTGTATCACGCATGGCACATAACTGACTGAAATATCTATGAAATGGTTAACAGCGAATAGATGTGATTTCGAATTCTGGAAGTGGATTGGGATAGGTCCCGGATTCACAGCCTCATATGGCGGCTTATATAAAATAGGTAAGCAGTCTGACGAAACCGGAAGAATTCGTTAGGGAAAAAGTGCTACATCGTAAGCCGCCTTATGTCGCAGTAAATCCGGGACACTCTAATCAAATGAAAAGACTTGAATCAACAGATATTGTTCTACAGAACGCTGAGTCTACCATGGACTGAATATGTGAGTAACGAGGAAACTGACTCCTTATACTTAAAATCAGAAAGATTATAGTGATTTTCCAAACGTAGCTTAGTTGTGGTACAAGGTCGAAAGTAGGGTGCACCTAGTGAGGATCGAACTCGCTAGTCAGTCGTAAGTTGTTCTAGCGAGACAAGCTTTCTAACCATTAGGCCACCTCGAGGTGCCCAAATCGCAAAGATTATATATTATAAGCATTTTACCTCAAGCAACACGGAAGTGCCACTAGTACGCAAAGGGTTACAGTCAAATTAAGAGAAAAATTGGAAATAGGGAAGGAGTTGAGGAAAGGGTAAAAAGAACGGATCAAGACATCAGAAGACGTCGATTGACATTACATTTAAATTTTTGAAGATTATAGTTATCAGGGAAGTAAGAGGGAGGGAGTTCCACTGTCGGAAAGTGCGAGAGTAGAATGTTAGAGTAGAAAAAGGGGCTACATTTAATTGTTTTCGACAGTAAAAGGGTGGGTCCGAGATGCCAACCTAGTAGCACGCTTAAATTCATGCAGCCGGGACACCAGTGAATATAGCTCGTCAGAATAGTTACCATGAAAATATTTGTAGAAAAGACAGAATCCATATCACGTCTGTAAAAAAAAAAAAAAAAATTTGTCTTTGGATTTTGTCGAGAACCTCGAGATGAGAGAGGGGTGAAATTTCTCACACATGTGGAAAGAAGGTCTGTGGATTTTGACACAAGATATATTGAAAGTAAGAGAGACAGGGAAACTAACTTAACTAACAAACTTATGTAAACGGATGTCAAAACACGGACTGGGGTGATAGCGAATAGACAAATCTTACTAAAAGCTATAAATGATAAGTTGAAGAGTCATTATCGCCTGTGTTCTGTAGGTACAGGACAGATAGACGAAACTTATTTAAATAAACATGACATGAATACGGCTTTGCCTGTTATGTGGAAGTACTGTTAAATAATGGTTAGCGACTCGGATTGAGGAATCAGTACAGTTGATTAGGTTGACTTACGTTGTAATACCTTTTGGAAAATTAATGAATCCATATCTTCTCCCCCATGCTATGGGTTCTGTATTCTTGGCTGCTAGCTATAGAAGGAAAACTCTCAATTCAAACTAGCCTGGAGAAGGTTAAGATCTATCCTGACGAAGATTCGCCACTGCTACTACGGTACCCCTATGACGCTAATGGGTCACATGATCATGATCTATTATATAAACAATTGTGCTATGAATATCAAGTTTTACAAAAATATTCCTGATAGAGAACTTGCGAGGATTGTTTTGTGTAAAGCTGAGTATACAAAAGTTGTACCTGGAATAATTTTTAACAAAGAACAAATCCATTTATGGTAGCCCTTCGTGGGGAATCGTGTTTCCGTTCAGATGCTAAGTTCAGTTCGCTTCGTGACTTACCGCCATTGACGAGATGATGCAGCGTTTTCGTTCATACTTTTCAATTTCCCCAACCTAGAAATTCAAAACGAGTGAACAAGTTCTTTTGCCGGACAGATTACGCGGCTATTGAGATTATTGTTCGATTGTCATTGTCATGGTTGAATAAAATTACGCAAATACGAGATTTAAAATAACTTTGCTTTTGTATCTCTGTCTCGGAAATGAGAAAAAAGGTTAAAGAGGAATATTAAACTTTAAAAATATTATCCATTTTATAAGTCCAAACGAAATCAATAGGCTTATCTTGACTGTTATCTTTACCAATATACAGAGTACGATGGATAAAATGTCGTCTAAATTACGCAAAATGAAAATAACGCTATCTTATTTTAAGATATATTAACCAACATTTCAAAAAAATGTATCTAAATACTAAAGAGTAAATTTATTAAATAAAATCGTCATTGTTTTTAACTACTGCCTCCAGACGACTTTGGAATCTGCAACACTTTTTTTTAATGGTCTCTTTGTTTCAGTTGGTGAGTGCTACCATAACCCTTGCTTTCAGTTCAACTTTGCTATTATAAAAAGTTTTGCTCGTCTCTTGCTCAACTGCGCCCTACACGTAATAATCAGGTGGGTGTCGCAGTCGGATTTAAGGGGTGATGTGGTTGCAGAAATTCTCTGACAGCCATGAATGGGGTGTCCTGTTGTCAGATGTTTTCTGGCGGCAACCCTCTTGACCCAGGGCAGCACTAATTCCTCAAAGCACTTTGAGTCAAAGGCCCTGTTGGAAGTTGAATGAAGACATAACGTAGCCATCACTCCAGTGATCACTCCAGTGATCACTCCAAACACGATGTCGGCTGTATATATCTTCCAACTCTTTCCAAATCCTCTGCACTGTCTTCATATTGACAACCAAACTCACTTAAATGTTTGCATTGGAACTTCCGGTGCGAATGCCAAGCAGTATAGCATGCCGTTTCCCAGTTTCGGAGTAAATTACGTCATGGTGCTTTTTTTTTTTTTTCTTTTTTTTTTTACTCACAGACGGTACTCAACTGAGTCTATTATACTGTTCAGTCGACAAAAATAAAATTAATGCTGATAATTTAAGCATCGTACCCTGTGTGTATAATTAATATATTCGGTGTAACAATTCATGGCTGTCATTCAGTGGCTTGCCCTGAAAATATGCTTATAAAAGTTATGAATTCACAGAAAGCACCTTACAATATGACCACAGATTTTCACTAAGTCTCTTTAAAATGGAATAAACAATAAACGTACCTTCATATAAATAGATGAATGTGTACGAAACGTACAAGAAAGGAGGACAATCGCTCGGTGAAACGTTCATAACATGGAAGCCTCCAATACTGTGGTGGAGACAAAAATGAATATTGTTTTATTAATATAAAGTAATTAAAATTCAAATTAAATGCATCTACAATTAACCTAAGAAAAATCTTTTTTTTTTTTTCATTAAAACAATTTAAAATTAGAAAAAGATAACATTGAATTCTAATACATTCTATTTGCATCATTAAATTAATTATTCACAAATAACGAAATAAAAAAAAAATGATGGAAACATTATTTATACATGACAATATTTTTAAATTAGAATGTTAAAAAAATACACAAAACATTAACATTTGCATTAAGAATTTTGCGAATGTTATGGCTGACTTTTGAAATGCTATATATATATATATATATATATATATATATATATAGCCGTCATCGATTAAGTATTATATGGTCGTAAAGTTAGCCATGTTATGTGTTGCATAGCATTCAGGCGGTAAAAAGTAATAGGTAACTCATAAAAAAAATGTCTTTCTTCGGCTTACAATATCTAACGAGTAATGATGGCCAGTAAATGAGATCGGGATGAGTGGCATCCAAAATGTTCAAAGATAGTATGTTTGTTCAAATATATTTTTATACCTTACACTGAGCACTGTATCTATAAATTTTGCTATATATATATATATATATATATATATATATATATATACGCACCTTTTATAGTGAAGTAATTGTTTAACAATATGTTCTTGCTACTGATAAAAGGTGAAGACCCAGACAAAATTTACCCTTACCCGAAAGGTATAGAAGATTAAGATGTTGCTCAACAAATTAGTTGTTTTAACACATGATTCCAAACAAGCATTCTCAGTCTGACTAATACATACGTCACAAAATAGATTATTGGACAGGTGTTGGGAAGTGTGTCGGGGCTGATAATTTTTCAGTAACTAAACGGATGCAGTGAAATTTGGCATAGGCCTCTTTATTTGGAATTCGGTTTTAAATAAATTTGTTTGTTGGCATTTAATCTTCAGCGTATCACGGTCTACATTTCCCTAGATTATTCCCAAGTTTAAAAATGTGAAATAAATAACTTCAAAACAGTCTGAAGGTGATCGATATTTGAGTAATGCATAAGAATTGTTAATGTGCTACATACAAATATGCTTTCTTCTAATGACGTTGTGAATAAACATGGAAACACGGGTTTTGAGTAATTGTACTTGAGATGTTACGAATAACTTTTGATGAAATTCTCAATTTGCACCGCTAAAATATTCAGAGAAAATTGGCATTAAATTTGTCTCATGATTGTATTAAGATAATAATTTGAGTAAAATACATAACTCAGTAAAATAAATATATACAGCCTCATGTGTGTGGAAAAAATATACAGTGTAAACCGGATATAAGAGAGTTGTCGGGACCGGAAAAGAAGTCTCTTATATCCGGGTTTGGTCTATTTTGTTTAGGTAAGTATGGGAACACTTTGGGACCAGAGAAACTCTCTCTTATATCCGGGTTACAATATATATATATATATATATATGGTTTAAATGTGAAAATAAATTAACCGGCACTCCACATCTTCCCAAATTTGCTCGTGATGCCGCAACATCATATGCTGTCTGAATTAGGAACTTAAAATATCCTCCGCTGAGACGCCACCAATCAGATCAACTTACCTGGACATCATCAATACCCTTCCAGTTGAGCCATCGACCCTGCTGAGCTTGTTGGACAGACTGCACCAATTCTCACCAACTCGATCTTCTGAACAGCCTGTTCCTGTAACTTGCGTTGTTCCTGCCCACTAGCCTCTGACCAGAACCGCCCCGTCTCAGCTAGACCAAGTTCAGCAACACTGTGAATCTGCTGACCATCCCTTCCACAGCTGACATCATGTCTGACACTTTCCACTTTCTTCCTCTCTTCAGCCCCGGCGCATTTTCCTGGATTACAGCGTCTTTAGATTCACACAGCATGGACTGCGATCTCATCTTTTGCCACCTTATACCCCTCCATCAAAGAAGTAACGGGTAACTGAAGATCCCTACCGAGCTGCCGTACAAAGCGCCCGGCGACAGAATCCTCGCAACACCAAGCCTCTTCCGTACGCATTTACCCATTTTAACTCTCAATTTTCTCAACTCGAGACAGTGCTACCTTATACATAGTTAGCGGCCACATTAGTCTCGGCATCAAACCAAAATTTATATACCAGACATTAACTTTCCCAGGAAGCCCGCACTGGTCTATGATTAGCTGTCCTGTCTCCGCTTTTCGCTGGATTTCAACCCCGCGCCCGACGATATGCCACAAGGGAGTTTTGCCACCTTCCAAGACTCTTCACACCTTCCTTTCGCACTGTTAGTATCTTTTCACCTGCGATGGAAAACACTTGATTAATGGCAGAACCTCCCTTCATAGACAGTGACATGCTCTTCTTTGGTTTGAAGGCCATCTGACCCCACTTTACCAACTCTGCAATCTCTCCGGTATCAACAGGGCTACTTTCCTATCGAAATACTGTTAAATAATCGAAAAATGCCCAGATTTTGAACTCATTCTGCAAGAAGAGGTACTCTGACTTCAGACCTCTCAGAATCACCAATATCAATAACAGTACCGGAGAGATGACACTTCCCATAGCAATTTCACTATTCAGATCCACATACATTGTGGTGTACATCATTGTTGAGAAATGCAGCATGAACTGACTGAAATATATACACAGACAATTCCTCAGTCTCTACAGAACGTAGATCTTCACCTATAGCTGTATCATGCTATGAAGAACTGAAACGTACGCATTAGCAGGATCCATCCAGACGACGTGAATATTCTTCCTTGCAGTCTTAGCCTCGCAGATCTTTGCTGAAATCATTGTGTTGTAAAGTAGTTTTCACAGTGGAGGCTTGTATTTCACTAAGTCGTCCTAAATTAGGTTCGACGTACAAAACGTTAGGAACTTGCAATAATAGTTAATGACGCAGCAATCTAGTTGTGGTGGCTGATACTTCAATGTCCGACATCGACTGACTCACTCAACTCCACTGAGCCCAACTGGGGACCGCTACTACTACTACTTATTATGTGTGGGAGAGTCTATTACAATAGAATAGGTAATATTCTGGTATAACACATTGACACATGCTCCAAACATCCCGGAAAATCTGGAACACCTGCCTTTTGAATACTAGTATCTATGTAGTTATTCCCTAGCAGGTAGCCCGTCAGCCTCCTGACAAACAACTAAAGAACACCTTTCCCTCAACGTTCAACACGAGGGAGATTGGACGAAACTAAGAGTCAACGGATTATCCTCCTTCGGTATGTACACACCATCATCAGCTCGATACCGACACTCCGGAACATCAACTCTCAAAATCTTCACAGGAAGCCTCCATAGACACATCAGAGGAACACCTCTTGTAGATAGCATATGTCACACCATGAGGACCACTTGCAGGACATCTCTCGGCTTACGTATAACTCCTTGGATCTCCTAAGTCATCAAAAGCTAGTGACGCCTGGCCTGAATAAACGTGGCATTACCTACGCTGAGACCTCTCTGTTAGCATCAGAGCACGCTCTCATAAGGTCTCTCCAGCTCCTCACGCACAAAGTTCCACTAGTTTTCTCGCTTAACAACTGCTTCGTGAAGCGGAAAGAACTTTCCGTGAACGACTTCCAAGCTCAGCCAACAATTCTCTATTTTTGGCAAGCCGCTCTGATCTACTCAACTTGGTAATGCGCTTCCTTATATATATATATATATATATATATATATATTATATATTGAATTTCCAAGCGGAGCTTAGATGTGGTACAAGGCCGAAAATATAGAGCACCCAGTGAGGATCGAAATTTCTACTCATTCGTAATTGTTCTAGTGAGACAAGCTTACACCCACGTGCGTGTATATGTCCCCCCTCGCTGTCCGAAGGCGGTGTAGTGATTAGCGAGCTCGTCTCGCTAGAACAATTAAGAATGACTCCACAAGTTCGATCCTATTTTGGTGTCTCATATTTCGTTTAAATTGTGCCATTCTGGACCTACGCTTGGAAAGTCACTCTTTTCTGTCTAGTCTGTGTCTGTCTGTCTAGTCTGTGTCTGTCTAGTCTGTATCTATCTGTCTAGGAAAAAACGTAATCGTTTCTTCGATGATGCTTTGAGTTTTTGCTTGATGTATATCATATTGCTCTGTTACATTGAGCTCTCTTTATATCATTTTAATATTTTATATTAAAAAGACATACTTGGTTTGTCCTTTCCACTTACACACACACACATATATATATATATATATATATATATATGTGAGAGAGAGCGAAGTGTAATCCTCGTTCAGGGTAATGGTAACGTCCTTTTTTCTAAGAGTTTTTTTTTCTTTTTCCATGTCGACAATATTTAAATTTTCCATGATAATTGTGTGGACAAGTCAAATTTGTGTTAAAAATAACAATTGGAATAAATTTTTCATCTCGGCACGGTCAGTTTTTGAATTTTTTCATGCTCATAATTTTTCATCCTTTCCCTGTCCCTCATAATTTCTTTGGACGACACGCTACAGCGATTACTCTTTTTCTGTTGGGGAAGCGCCCTACTAATATCATTCCTTCTTTTACGGGGTCATCATCCTCACCACATCATTTACATATATATACATTTGTACAGAATTGAATTTTTAACACGTGGGATGATTTTTTTTCCAGTAGGTGCCCAGTGTGTAAGAGGTAAATAAATACGGTTTTCCAATATAAAATAGTAGTTATATTCTTTCGGCAAAAGATTCGAAGACCATGTTGAATATAGGATTCTAAATCGGTTCCTAGACTCGATTTTTCTCTATTTGGCACGATGCGAATTTCGATTGGCTTTTCCGTTTTCTACACCATAAGCCAGAAAATATATTTTTTTTTATTTATTTTTTTAAGAGACGATAAGTTCATGATACAAGTCTTGTTAATTAATTTTTAATTTTTGGGTGTAAAAGAGGCGGGTTCATGCCTTTCCCATTACACGCCATGCAAGATTACAGCAACTGGTATTTCCAAGCGGTTGCCCCATCTCGGTATTGACCAAGCTTGACGTTTCTTAACTTCGATGATCGTACGGTAATCAATGTTTCAACGCGATACGACCGTAGGCCAATGATCAGTATTTAAGACGAGTTCGTTACGTGATGTTGCATTAGAAGTTATATAAAATTTCTGCGAGCATGTACATATCAGTGGTACAAATATAATTTCATATATCAGGTCATCCCATAAGTTCTGTCCGAATTTTGAATAAAGAAAACAAGTGACAAAATGTTACATTTAATTACAATCAACAATGTATTTTCCCTGATTATCTATGACTTCCTTCCATCTATTAACAAGCTTACTAATTCCATTACTGTAAAATTCTTTTGGCTTTGATTCGAAAAACTCACAAATGTCAGTTTTAACCTCTTCCTGTGTTACAAAAGCTGTTTCTTCCAAATGATTCTGTAAGCTACGAAACAAACGGTAGTCTGAATGAGCAAGATCGAGAGAATAAGGTGGATGAGAAATTTTCTTCCAACCAAGTTCTTCGATCTTTTGTGACGTGATTCTTGCTGTGTGGGGTCGCGCATTGTCCTGATGTGTCACCACCCCTTTTCGATTCACTAGAGCAGTTTTTTTTCTCACAACGCTCAAATGTTAAAACGCTCTAATTGCTGACAGTATATTTGAGCATTAATTGTTGCATTAGGTGGTAAGAATTCAAAGTGGATTATTCCTTGGCGATCCCACCAGATTGAAAGAAACCTTTTTGCCCATGAAGTTCCTTTCTCGGATGTGGCTAGGATCCTTCCCCTTTACCAAGCCACTGTCTACGACGCTTAACATTTCGATAAAAGATCCATTTTCGTCGCCAGTCACAAGTCTGTCAAAAAAAAAAAGATGAAACAAGTTGGCGAGAATGGAGAGAAGAGCAGATGTCAAAGGGGGAATTTGAGGTTGTTTTCAGACAATTCATGAGGCACCGATTTTACAAGTTTAGGAACTTTTTCAAGTTGTTGAAGATGACGATGTACAGTTTTATGGTTTGAACTGAGAACCACTGCCAATTCCTCAACTGATAAAGCAGGATTTTCTTCGAGGGCTGTTTCAAGAAGCTTTTCATCAAACTCAACTGGACTTCCGGTTCGATCTTCATCTTCAAGGGTGAAATCTCCACCTCTGAATTTTGCAAACAATTCTTCTGCAAGTTCTTTCATTCACACATTTTCTCCATAAACTGAGTGAATGTTTCTAGCCGCTTCGGCTGCTGAGTTTCCTTTCTTGAACTCACAAAACATTATGTACCTCAAATGATTATTGGGGACTTCCATGTTAGCAGGGTTTTAATCAAACAAAATTTAATTTTATTTTTCTCTCAAAATAAAATTTGATCAGTTTAAATGCTTCGAAACATAAAAATAATGTTCAGCTCCATCAGACATTATAAAATACTCTTTAAATATCGTTCATTTTAACAAAAAGTTAAAATTCGGACAGAACTTATGGGATGACCTGATAGCCTAGGTGGGAAGTGTTATTTCCACTATTTATGTCTGGATTATTTTCTTCATCTTTATCACAACGTTTTCACCATTGTGCACCCACCGGTCGCCATCAAGTGTGTGTCGATCAGTGTTACCTACAGGGAATTGTGAACAGAAAACTTTATTTAATCTACGAGGATACTCGTTCCACTGTCCATGGATATCTCGTCTAGTTACTTCTAGTCCGGCTCAGTTATTGTTCGCCCCTGTTTCAACCGAGTCCAAGGGGACACCACTCGGCCCCGTAGTTTATCCTGATCGATCTGACTAAGGCTGAAAAGCACAACGGCCGAAACACTGTGATATCAAAGATGAAGACAATAGTCTGCATGTAAACATGTATTTATCTATTTAGATTGCCCATTCTCTCTAAAACGATGAACATAGCATATCGTCTTACTGAGTTTTCTGGTCGATTCCTCTTTAATCGTAATGTATCAATCGAAGGACTGCAATAAAATTATTAGGAGTGTATTCAAAGCGACCTTTTATATATTGGTATATTACTTTTTCTTCACTTACATGTCGACTTTATATACAGATGCATAGCTCTGACTATACTTCAAGCTGTAATACAGTAACATATTTACGCAAGGAGACATTATCCAAAATTCAATTTCCATTCATTGCAAGACGATGAGACGTTTAAATTGGTCGGGTTTTGAATTTAAATTATTTCTTTTATTTCCCCTTGCGATGCAAACGCTGTTTCTCTTCGAACAAGCAAGTAAACAATCTGATGGCAGACGTACAACCAAAAAGCATATATTTAAAGTTACCTTTTTACTAAATGAGTACATTCCACCATTTTTACACTTATTTTCTTCATTACCTTTTTAATATACCTGAAGGCTAAGGAAATTGATTTTTAAATTTTCGAGAGCAATTGAAAAGTCAACTGCAACTGAAGTTAATATGGAGACATTTTTTAAAGAAGAAAGTTAGATACGATTGCTTTAAACAATTTTACTTCAGCTTAAAAAATAGGTTTTACAAATTTAAATTACATTCATTTATAAATATTACTTGAAATGACTAAATTCTTTATTCAAATCTTCATGTTTTTGTGTTATGAAATGAAGAGATATCGGTCCAACAAAGAAAGAATTTGTAAAATTTCGTTTTGACATCTCATCTATTTCCCACCCAACCCCCAAATAAAATTAAGTATTTAGTCTAGTAACTTTCAGCAAATTTTACAGCATTTTAACCCTCTTGTCCGCTTTATGCGTGGTATTCTCATATTGAATTAGACCATGCACCAAATTTTAGTTGAGTAGGCATACTGATAAATACCCACTTGTTTGCTTGGCCTTTATTGTCGAGTGACAAGGAAAACGCCTCTCTCCGGGTTCATTACTTGAGAGTGCGAATGTTATTTAACTCTGAAACAGTTTAGTGGAAAAATGTCAACAGATATCGTATATTGATGGTTTACACTTTTTTTCATCAATAGGAGCATCATCATTATTTTTTTTTTCAGGATTCGAATCTAAAGGATTAATTGGCAATTCAAGGCTTCATAGGATTAATGTTTAACTTACTACAGAAATACTTCCCATATAATAAGACATTAGCTAGATGAAGGAACTATTACCACTTAAGTTCATTAGCGCCACTCTTGTAGCTGTTTAAAATGTACCACTCTCATTTGAAGTTGTTACCTGTCTTTCTAGTGAACTCAGCCAAGTGGGAGGTATTTCTGCCGCAGCCTTTAATTCATTTATTATATAGAGTATTTGATTTAAATAAAGTCGGAAGTGCAAGCTATGGACAACGCTATAGCTGTATGAATACTTTCCTGATAGAAAAGTTGAAAAATGGCGCAAAATGTGTACAATAGAAGTCGATTTTGGAATTGTGGCATTGCGCTTAATTCGATAATTGGTGTTTCACATGATAAATAAATAAAAAAAAAAACATCTTTTTTTTTAAAATCGTTACCGGTTTTTGAGGAAACTAGTATGAACATTAAGTTTAGCTTCAAAATCATAGCATTAGAATTTAATTCCGGTGATCAGTGAAAGTCTTATATCACAGCTTCATAAAACTTAAAATTTTCTGAAGCTTTACAAATTGTTTATGGGCAAAATGCATAGCACAAGCACATTATTAGTAATTCATTGTGTCATCAAATAAGACCATTCATTTGATCAAAGGGATATTATACTGAACAATTTAGCTATGATGTAATACAGTGCAATAGTTTTAGTATAATTTTCAATAAACAATGCAAATTTAAAATATTTTGCCTTGGAATTTGTGCCCAGCAGTATTATGGTGTTATATATACTTACCTATTTTTTTGTTTTTATTAATTATGATCTAAAAAATCTTATTCATTGAGTAGCCTTTTTTGTAATCTCTTAATTTTTTTTTCCTGTTTTTGCTTATCGAATACAGCAAAGAAATTACGTATGTTGCTTATGATGATTCATAATTCGAAACACTGGCTTGAATATATTTTTCCTTCAATGTACTTAATACAAAATAAATTAACATTATTTTGATATATTCTTAAAATAGTAACATTTTGAAGACAGATTGTAAGTAAAAACTTGTGGAAATTAGTTCCTTTTAGACGATCTGTTAATGCTCAAAAATTGGTAATTGCTATGAATCTACTTTTCGGTGGCAGTACTTAGCACATTAAATTCCAACTTTTTCATTGAGGGCAATGTTGATTTTCTGAAGAAATTGAAAAAACAATCTTTAGTGTACAATGCAATTGTACATAAAATGTTTTAAGGTGTTCTATGCATTGATTATTTTTTCCTATTATTTTACTGGATTGTGTTTATATTCAAAGCGAAATTAAGCATAAAACTACCCTTGCAAAAAAAATTTCTATTTTTACCCATTTGGCGTGCATGTTCCTGCAAACTTTTTCCCCGCCGTTTGAGTGTTAATAGTTTACTTCTAATATTAGATCAAGTATATGTTTGATATCCAAAGTTCGATTGAATTCCATAAAGACGTTGTTTTAATTAAAATATTTCAAAGTAAAACTTCTTTTTTGCTTATGTACTTCACACGTGTCATTGTTTAATGTTGATGTTTTCTCATTCATTGAAAAGGTAAAGTTTACATAGAAATAAGCAAATCATTTAATACATTACATGTCATATTACATATCTGTCGAATAATTTTTTTTTTTTTTTTTTTTTAAAGAAGCTAAGTATATTGCAAGATAAATTATATATCGCACACGCAAATTCTTCGTTTTCACTTTTTTTGTGTGTGTGACACTATCTGGCACTCGGACGAAAATGTAGAAAACTATATAATTCTCAAATGTGTGTGTGATGTTTGTTTTCATCCGATTTTGATTTTTTTTTTTTTTTTTTTTTTTTAAAGATAATTCTTCAGTGCCGGTTTCGAGTCCAAATTGGCTGGAAAAAATTACATCCTCGAAAGTGAAAAATAAAAATGTTTTTTTTACACTTTGCGCAAAAATCAAAGGCAAAATTTAATGCCTGTTAAAAAAGCGTACAATCAATTAAGAGAATTGAAATCTAACGCAAAAGATTATTAAAATTATAAAAAAATTATATTATAAATAAAAATTATCGTATATTATTATTATGACGGTCCATGGAAGAGGTTCCTTCCTTGCAAGATTGAGAACGCAAAAACGGCTTTTTTAAGGGCCACTCCATTCAAATTGTTAAACCCCATTTGGAATATGTCTCACTTACGCCCAAATTTTTTTTTTTTTTTTTTTTTAACTGATAGTGATTTTCAGGTGGGCTGACTTTAAACTTAAACTGCTCCAATTGAACTGCAAACATTTTCTGTAATGAAACACCCGGTCAAAGATGGGTTATGCTGTTAGTTAATTATAAATTCACGTACAGTCCTTACATAAACATATAGAGATATATTATAAAGCGTTAAGCACTTCTTGCCCACACTAACTTTATTTTCTACCCCTTAGATAGTATTTCGCTTACTAAATGAAGTAAATAGCACCTGCTTGAGGGTTTATCCGCGCAGTGGTGTATTTTTATGAACTAGAGATTTCATAATTTTTGGAATGTTTCGGCTGTTTTTTTTTTTTTTTTTTTTTTTTTTTTTTTGTCTTGTTTTGTCTGCTTTAAGCCTATGAGTATTAACTTGGACATACTAAATGTCCACAAAGGTGAGATAGGTGGAGGCGTCCACTACACATTTGGGGTTCGCCCTGATGGATACTTGCAGTTGGCGCTAGAACAACCGATATTGGCTGCCTAAAGATTGTTCTTATGTGCGCATGACACTTTTAGCAGCCGGCCAATGGAAATGCTTTTTTTTTTTTTTTTTTTTTTTTTGAAATAAAAATTATATATCATGTTTAAAATTCTCTATATTTATATAGAGGGGGAAGTGCTTAGTAACGAGAAAGAGTGTTTATAGTTTGACAGTGAGGGTGAAAATCAAAATTGAACGGGGCCTGTTAATTTCACGTATCTTAATGTAATTTTCAAATTAAGTGCCACTAGTCCTTTTGTCGGCTCGATGGTAACGGAAAAGCAGAAACGAAAACGCATACAAAAAATTAGACTAACTTATAAGTACTCAAAACGTAACATTTTTCCCAGGGGAGTAAATGCCTTTTTTTTTTTCCATACAAGATAACTCTTAAGTATGAGATAAAACTCTAATTTCAGGTGTAGATCATGAAAACAAATTCCCATTACGCTACCTACAACTACATCGTGACCTGAATGAATAAATAAATAGCATAAATATAATAAACTTTGTTCGATATATCAAAACTTTAAAGCTATATACACGTAAGAAAAACTATACAAAATAAAAACAAAGAAAACAAAGAAAATAAAGATATAAATGATTAAAATAATATCCAAATGAAGGAGGTAATCTAGATGTCATGATAATTAATGCTAACCGTTAGCCGAAAGAAAGGGCTGAAGGGGCTGGTTTCTTTCTTCCTATTATTTATTTGCATTAAAATACAAAATGTGGTACGAGGCCTAAAAAGGGGGATGGGGAATGACTGTCTTCTTCTGTCTTAAATCTAAAACTTAGCTAGTCGCAGACACTGACCCAGACATGCCAACAATAATCCAATCACCAAAACAACACATTCACTCCTATCTTTCTTACTACGTCCACCATAATACCTCAAATTCTCTATGAAGTTCTAACTAGTCCCCTTATATACAGATAATGTTCATAAAATAACAAATTTTAAAATAACCCCAAAATGAATATTTACAATATGATTTAATATTTACAATAAACTAAACAAAATTGTGTTAGTAATAAACCCCCCCACAAACCATAAATGTGGCAGAAATATCAGTTAACCGGACGAAATCAATGCGGGACTATGAAAAAAAAAACCGGGAAATCATTCATTCATACCTCCAAGCATTCACACAGGCACACACACATTCAAACACAACAACAAATACGAAAACTCCATCTTTTAATCCGCTTGTGACCAGTATTTATAACCAGCTCAGTGAGTAATCGCACATGGTTTGAAGATCACATTTAGGAGTAAAACTGAGTCACCTTCAGTGTTGATTCCTATGTCTACACAACACACACACACACACACATTTTTTATTCACACTTTTTAGATTAACTTATTGATGACACACACACACCTGCGTCTAAATGTATATTTAAACAAATCCATATATATATATATATATATATATATATATATATATATATATATATATATATTCGACTCTCCGTCGAATTCGACGTATGAGGGTCAAGCAGATCAGTTCCTAGGAAACCGACAGCCCGACAACAACACACGAGATTTGATTATAGTGGTGAATGTTTCGTGTAGGACCATGCACACTTTTTGAAGGACCGAATACAGAGACCTGGTGCACTACGTGCCACAAGGTCCCCAAACAACCCCCCTCAGGTTGAATTCAGAGTTGTCCTTCTCCCAGTTGCCATCCAAGGCTGTAGAACCCGGTCTGTCCTGCTATTTACCCATAGCTGGAGAGAGAAGAGGGTTCACACCTTTCGCAAGGGTATTAGCACGTAAGTGAATGTAATGGATTCGACAGGAATTCGAACTCGGCTCAATCCGATTCCTCAATCCAAATACTATCTATCTAATATATATATATATATATATATATATATATATATATATATATATATATATATATATATATATATATATATATATATATATATATATATAGAGAGAGAGAGAGTGAATTTTTTTATATCTTCTATGCTCAAAGTATAAAAACCAGAAGTGTGTGTGGGGGGGAACAGACAGGAAATGACTAATGTTAATAGGATTAGTAGTATTATGGTTAAAACCTTCAAGAAAGACAGTAAATTAGTTTTTAAAGGTCGCAGTTTTTAGGCAATTCTTCGAAATCCATATGGTAGCCCTAAATTTTTGGTCTATTTTTTCGTCTATTTTTTCCATTTGTTATGTAAGCCATGGGGGTGGGCGGACTGCGCATTATCTATCAAATTAGATTCATGCATTAAGTGTCGACGTGAAGCTGACTATATAGGCAGGAACCTACGACCTTTTGAGAGAAAATTCCTCAGCAAATGTTAAGATGCATTCGTAAAAGCTAACTTCAAATTTACATACATGTTCAAGTATATACGGTTCTGAATCTCTGATTCTATTAAAATCTCGCGATTGTCATCTGGCTAGGTATGAAGGTACGTTTTTTTTTTTTTTTTTTTGCACTGGTTCGTTGGCATTCACTTTCATCTGAAAGTTCTGGAGCTCGTTCATTTTATCAAATCTAAGCAACCTTCTTTACTTCTTTATATCGACAAAATAATGGTTATTCATTTTCAATGTTATCGTCTTGTAATTTAATTATACATAATATATTATTAATGTGCATTTCATATCCTCAAACTATTTTTTACTAGTAGCATAGACCTATTTTAACCTTTTTTTTCAAGGTAGTATTCAGTTAATATCGTGGTTCTATGATTACTTTCTATTCGAGTTATATATATGCTATCTATTTTAGTAATTACTGCTGTTGAAAATCTTCAAGTGACTAGAAGGGAAAATGATATAATCAATATATTGATTTTCAACACTACTTTAAACCAAAAGGTTTGGGAAAAAATCTTTCATATTAGAAAGAGCTATAACAGTGCGTTTAAAAACTATTTTCTTGAAGAAAAGTCCTTTAAGAGAAATCTTTATAAATTTTAACTAACGGTAACGCTAACTGTGCGATCAATAAATGCCGAATGTTTTATGGATAGAAACCGTTAATCCCGCCATTAACATTTGCAGTTTACTCGTCTTTTTCCTGCTTTTACAGTCAAATATACTTCCTCACCGATAAACCATAGGAGAAATTCAGTTGCTAGAAAATAGGTTCGACATGAAATAATAGAAACTATCATTCGTTCGCGTTAGATACTATCTATTCTCTTCATAAAAGCAATCATAGGAATTTTTGGTTGAAATATTTAAATGAAAATTAGATTTATTAAATACCGAATAAAAGAAAATATTTTCATAATAATCGGAATATCTCAAGTGACAATCTTAATCTGTATTTCTCAGAATTCAAAGAGAATTCTTTGTTACGTATGGTTAGCACCATAACAAACTGTTGCTGTATAGAAGTATAGTAGACAAGAATTCGTTCTGGCCAATGAAATTCAACTTTGGTTGATTTATACATCTCTATCTATAAAAGGCAGGGTGTGTGTGTGTGTGTGTGTGTAATGAATGCACGACCGCAATTTTTGACGGATTTGCACCAAAATTTACATGCACATGCTCCAAGTGAGTGGAAAGGCCAAGACCGACTTTTTTTCATGCTTCTACGGCAGTTTTCATGTAGTTTGTGGCCATTTTCTACTGGCTAGAGTGAGAACCTATAGCTGGCTGCCACGAATAGGCAGGAAGATTCTATTGGCAGCGTGAAAGCCAACAGCTGACTGACATGAATGTTAACTAGCATGCAAAAACAAATCGATAGCTTCATTCGTCACAAGTGGGAAAAATTTAAATCTGCATGGCACTTTACTCCAATTGGCTCATTCGCTTGCTTAAACTCAACGTTGATTCTGATTCCGCAGAACTGGGTTGGGTGTGAAAAAGTATTTGTTGTTAACATTCTTTTTTCATTCGGTTTTTCCAGTTACGAGTCCTTTTTTAAAGCTGATCGCTTTGTGTACATTTTGTTTAGTTCTTTTTTCGTAACAGATTTAATGTTTAGTATAGACCTTGGAAAAAAATCACAGTGTGAGATAGGCAAGAAGTAAGGCATGTAGCAACATCAGCACGGCAAAGGGCACTCCTTTAAAGGCAAGGATGGGCAAAAATATTTTAAGTCAAGTGATAGCGATTGCTGTATGAGTCGTACGATTTTGAATCAAGAACGGGCAACGCCGGGCCATGCTGCTAGTTTGCTATATGACAATTATTGGTCTTCGTTTCAAATGAAATTCTGCCATAGAGGAAACTTCCACATATATCCCGTTTCCCTCCACATAGCATTCCTTGACTAGTCAGATGTTCACTACCTTCAGGATATCAAACATATCGACAATTCAAAGCCAGAAACATTCTTTTTATGATGGTATGAATAATTTACCTGAAACGATAGATTAAGAAATGAGATTGAAGGCAAGAGCGTAGTTTGACGATTTGATATTGATAAAATAACTATATAATGATAAAAGGATATTTGAAGAAAATGGAAAAATACACCTACTCTTTCATTATTTAGTTTATTTAACGTTTATTTCTTATAATGCCCCGTCGTAAATACTTAAAATATTCCTTTTGTATGTTGATGTTCTGTAAAGTCCTTGTAACGTAAAATTACTTTCGAGATGTATAGTAAACAATGTTGATGAAATCGTAACCATTTTTTTTTTTGGGGGGGGTCTTTATCCTTGTCTTATGACAATGATGTTTTCTGATAGAGCCGTAACATATTTTTTAATAGTTTACATTAATATTCGGTTAATGTACTAAATTATAAACTGTACACCAAGTATTAAAGAATGTTGTTGTTATATAGTCATTTTTTTTTCGATTATTTGAAGTATTAATTAACCACTGTTAACCATTTCCTGTGGCTTATTTTCATTTCGACTGTTGATTTTTCCATCTGTCGTCCGAGGTAGGATTTTTTTTCGTTCTGCTGGCCTGTGTAAAGAACTAAGCACATATAGAGAAGAAATGATTCCATTCATTCCAAGCAAAGATTTTAGTTCAGAGGTTGGGAACCTGTTCTAAAGTTGTCTCTATTCGAAATAAGCTAATATAGGACAATTTCTTATTTACACGATTTACATCGTTGTCCTCATCTTTGTTATATTCACGACGTTTCGGCCTTTGTACGCTCCGGCGTTCTTCAGGTGATATACATTGAAATTTTGAACCGAAACTTTTACTTAGTTCACTGGGTTAGATTATGTTAATTCCACGTGCCAACCATTTTTGGATATCTCCGCTTCGAGGACAAAATAAAGGGTTCAGTTCGAAATTCCAACGTACATCACCTAATGAAAGCTGGAAGACACAACGTCTGAAACGTTGTGAATATAGCAATAAAGATGAGGACAAAAGTCCGAACAATTTAAAAAGTTACAATAACACATCTTAAAAATATCGACAGAGCACAGTTCCTTGTGCTAGTATTCTGGCAGAAATACAGATATTCTCTCGTTCTGTGTTAAAAAAAATATTTCCAGTAAGATCGGACATAGTCATAGCAGACACTTCGATGTTGATAAGGCGCTATATACCGTTATCGCAAAAATAAGGAATTCTTCCAGAAAAATGGTTTTAAGAACAAGGCCAGTAACACTAACATTGATTGTTATACCTGAAAGATTGATACTCTGACATTACAAGGTAAAAGTTGAATTACTTTCGAAGAACGTGAACTTCAATACCATACATAATTTAAGAGGTTTTGTTGATCTCATTGTTGCACACTATCGCTTATCTTTATTTTTCTCTTGTTCTTCCCCTTTGTTTCAATTTTCGTTTTTCCTCCATTTGTTTTTGTTTTTTCTCTTGTTTTTCCCCTTTTTTGTTGTTTTTCTTCTGTCTTCCACCCATTTTGTTTTATTTCTCTTGTTTTTTCTACCTTTTTGTTTTTCTTTTTTCTCTTGTTTTCCCCCTTTTTGTTTTCTCTTGTTTTGCCTCCTGTTTGGCTTTGCTCTTGTTTTGCCTCCTGTTTGGCTTTGCTCTTGTTTTGCCTTCTGTTTGGCTTTGCTCTTGTTTTGCCTTCTGTTTGGCTTTGCTCTTGTTTTGCCTTCTGTTTGGCTTTGCTGAAATTTTTGCCTTCTGTTTGGCTTTGCTCTTGTTTTGCCTTCTGTTTGGCTTTGCTCTGGTTTTGCGTCCTGCTTGGCTTTTCCTCCTGTTTTGCTTTCTGTTTATTTTTGGCTTTGTTTTGCCTTTGTTTTTGATTTTCCCCTTGTTTTGATTTTCCTGTTTTTTTTGATTTTTTCCCTAGTTTTGATTTTCCCCTAGTTTTGATTTTCCCCTAGTTTTGATTTTTCCCTAGTTTTGATTTTCCCCTAGTTTTGATTTTGCTCCTGTTTTGATTTTGCTCTTGCTTTGCCTCCTGTTTTGATTTTCCTCTTGCTTTGCCTCCTGTTTTGATTTTCCTCTTGTTTCCATCTTTTTGTTTGTTTCCTGTTTTTTTCCCATCTTTTTGTTTTTTTTCCTGTTTTTTTTCCCATCTTTTTGTTTTTTTTCCTGTTTTTTTCCCATCTTTGTTTTTTTCCTGTTTTGTTTCCCATCTTTTTGTTTTTTTCCTGTTTTTTTCCAATCTTTTTTTGTTTTTTCCTGTTTTTTTTCAAAATCTTTTTGTTTTTTTCCTGTTTTTTTCCCATCTTTTTGTTTTTTTCCTGTTTTTTTCCCATCTTTTTGTTTTTTCCTGTTTTTTTCCCATCTTTTTGTTTTTTTCCTGTTTTTTTCCCATCTTTTTGTTTTTTCCTGTTTTTTTCCCATCTTTTTGTTTTTTTTCTGTTTTTTTTCCCATCTTTATTTGTTTTTTTCCTGTTTTTTTTCCCATCTTTATTTGTTTTTTTCCTGTTTTTTTTCCCATCTTTATTTGTTTTTTTCCTGTTTTTTTTCCCATCTTTATTTGTTTTTTTTCTGTTTTTTTCCCATCTTTATTTGTTTTTTTTTTTCTCTTTACATTTTCCCCTTTGTGTTTTCTCTTGATTTTTCTCCAATTGTTTTTTGTGTGTTTTTTCACCTTTGATTTTCTCCCTCTTCTTGCGATTTTTTCCCTTTTTCCTCACTTTTTCTTTGTTTTTTCCCTTTTGTTTTTTCCCTTTTGTTTTTTCCCTTTTGTTTTTTCCCGTTTGTTTTTTCATGTTTGTTTTTTTCTTTCTCTTGCTTTTTTTCACGTGTTTTTTCTTTCTCTTGCTTTTTTCACGTGTTTTTTCTTTCTCTTGCTTTTTTTCACGTGTTTATTGTTTCTCTTGCTTTTTTTCACGTGTTTATTGTTTCTCTTGCTTTTTTTCACGTGTTTATTGTTTCTCTTGCTTTTTTTCACGTGTTTGTTTGTTTTTTTTCGTGTTTTTTCTCTTGCTTTTTTTCACGTGTTTGTTTCTCACTTTTTTTCACGTGTTTATTGTTTCTTTGCTTTTTTCACGTGTCTTTTATTTTTCCTCATTTTTTTTTTCTTGCTTTTCTCGCCATTGTTTTTTGTTTCTTTTTCTTCGCATTGTTTTTTCACGTGTTTATTTTTTTTCTTCTTTTTTGCCATTTTTTTTCCCCTCTTGTTTTCTTGCAATTTTTTTCCTCTTGCTTTTCTCGCCATTGTTTTTTTCCCCTCTTGCTTTTCTCGCCATTGTTTTTTTCCCCTCTTGCTTTTCTCGCCATTGTTTTTTTTTTTTCTCGCCATTTTTTTTCCCCTCGCTTTTCTAATATTTTTTTCCCCCTCTTGCTTTTTCTCGCCATTTTTTTCCCCCCTCTTGCTTTTCTCGCCATTGTTTTTCCCCCTCTGGCTTTTCTTTTCTTTTCCCCATTGCTTTTTCGCCATTTTTTTAATTTTCTTGCTTTTCTCGCCATTGTTTTTTCCCCCTTGCTTTTCTCGCCATTGTTTTTTCCCCCTCTTGCTTTTCTCGCCATTGTTTTTTCCCCCTCTTGCTTTTCTCGCCATTGTTTTTTCCCCCTCTTGCTTTTCTCGCCATTGTTGTTTTTCTCTTGTTTTTTCACAATTGCTTTCTTCGCCATTGCTATTTTCTACCATTGCTATTTTTCACTTTCTTTTTTCCATGTTTTGTGCCCCCTTTGTTTTTGTGAAATCGTCACTGTTACTGCGTTTAAGATTTTATAGCATTTATAATATTCATCTTGCTATCATCTCGACTAGTAATTGAAAATTTCCACCGTGAAAGATTCTTTCATTGGTCTCCCACGCAGATGTTGATTACATTGCTCATGATAAAAAAGGGTTACTGACGTCAACTGTTCACACCCACGGGCAATGGGTGTGGCGCAAGTAACTTCATCTATATACGCAATCTGCAGCAAGCAATTGCAGCTAGGAGCCAATTATATATGTCTGATGGAATACGAGAACCAGTTGGATATTTATTTTTTATTCTGTTGCCAACGTTTCGTACAATATGAATATTACTAAATTCAGGATTTAGTTTCCATGGCAACTTCACTACGGAGCACCCCTGTGACTAAATGGAAAATTTAACAGGTGATAAATATTGAAATGTTTGAATAAAATATATTGTCATCAATTCAGTGAGAATTTTACATCGGTAAATGGTAAAATAAAATGTAAAATATAGTGTAGGAAAATGAATTCTGCTAAGAATACTAAATTGTGTGTATCTAAAGAAAACTATGATTATATGTAATCTAAATTAGAATTGAGGATATTACTTACGGGTTAAGATAGCGACTTACAATCATTGATTATAATAAAATGTTAGTGACTTCAAGAGTATCGTTTTTGATATTAGTTTCTTTAAGTATTATCTTAGGTATATAACAAGTACCTGATGAAATGTTTCCCTCTGGCTTTCAAGGAATTGCCTAAACACTGAAGGCTCTGTGCCTTTTCAAAACTAATCTGCTCTTTCTTTTTGAAGGGTTTAACCAAATAGTCTATACCAACAAAATAATACCATCGCCAACAGTAAAAATGACACTATCACCACCACCAACAACAACAATAATATCGCCATCATCAATAACAATAATAACTACTACTACTAACAACAACAATAACTACTACTACTAACAACAATAACTACTACTAACAACAATAACTACTACTAACAACAATAACTACTACTAACAACAATAACAGTACTAACAACAATAAACTAAAACAACAATAACTTTACTAAAAACTAACAAATTAACTTAACTACTATGTACTAACAACTACTACTACTACTAACAACTACTACTACTACTAACAACAACTACTACTACTACTAACAATAACTACTACTACTACTAACAATAACAATAATTAAATAAGCCCATAACTGTATAAAGTTTCTTTAACATTTTAGTTCATTTGACTTAATTTAAATAACTGAGGTGTGGCAAACTGGAGGATTTTAAATTTTAGGTAACCCTTTCTTTACAAAGAAAAAAAATGGACGGCATGTACTAATGGTGCATGTAGTTTTAGCATACTACCTACCAAAGAAGTTATCAAATCCAGAAAGTGGCAATGATTATCGCAAGCTGACGCTCACCAAACAGTACATGAAGTTCAATTTCTATAATTCATGCAGGGTTAAGACATGATATCCTGGTTTAAAACCTACTCACTACCAAAAGATACTATTACTCACTATGTCCTCTTCGTCAATGATAAATAGTCTGCACAGTTTCCCTACTTTTGACAATAATATAAGCCAATAGAAAACATATACGTTGTGCTATGCATTATTACAAGAAGCCTTCATTCTAGTTAAAACATGACTTGCAGTAAAGTGGCCTGAAGGCAATTGTTGAGACAAACGTGTTATTACAACCAGTAAGGTCCACTAGAGATAACCACTTTTGTCGTGACTGTCATTGACGGAAATCTAGCATTGTGTGTCTATATCAGCGGGATCAATATATGCCGTGTCCGTTCAGGACGTAGGTGATCCTGGCTCTCCAAAACTTCCTGTCACTTGTAGCTCTTAATAAACTTTGTCTTTATTTCTACTAAACCTATTATTCAAGCTCATTAAGTATGTTATGCGTTGTTTTCCTCAGTCACAGGACAGATAGAGAGCAAGAGGGACAATCGGACATTCCAGATAGTGAGAGAGATATGGAGGGATGCATGAGGGAGAGAGAGAAAAGAGTGAGGGAGTGGATGAGTGAAAAATGAATGAGAAAATATATACCAAAACCACTGGGATCAATTCAAACCATAAAAATCGAAGAATCTTCCTAGTCCGCCGCCCACTTCAGTTATTGGACTTGACATCGATTGGCCGTATTTTTTTAGCCATAGAAAAACACAGAATTTATGCAATCTAATATGGTAGTAATTTCTGTTTCATTCAAAAGTGTTTCACTCATATTTCTGAATCATTCGTTCTCTCTGTCTCTCTCTCTCTCTCTCTCCCGCGTTCTCTCTGTCTCTCTCTCTCTCCCGCGTTCTCTCTCTCTCTCTCTCTCTCCCGCGTTCTCTCTGTCTCTCTCTCTCTCCTCCCCGTTCTCTCTGTCTGTCTCTCTCCCGTTCTCTCTCTCTCTCTCTCTCTCTCTCTCTCTCTGTCTCTCCGTTCTCTCTCTCTCTCCCCATTCTTTCTCTCTCTCTCTCGTTCTCTCTGTTCTCTCTCTCTCTCTCTCTCTCGTTCTCTCTCTCTCTCTCTCGTTTCTCTCTCTCTCTCTCTCTCTCTCTCTCTTCTCTCTCTCTCTCTCTCTAATTTTCTCTCTCTCTCTCTAGTTTCTCTCTCTCTCTCTCTATTTCTCTCTCTCTTCTCTCTCTCTCTCTCTCTCTCTAGTTTTCTCTCTCTCTCTCTCTCTCTCTCTCTCTTTCTCTCTCTCTCTAGTTTTCTTTTCTCTCTCTCTCTCTAGTTTCTCTCTCTCTCTCTCTAGTTTCTTTTTTCTCTCTCTCTCTCTATTTTCTCTCTCTCTCTCTAGTTTCTCTCTCTCTCTCTCTATTTTCTCTCTCTCTCTCTCTATTTCTTTCTCTTTCTCTCTCTCTCTCTAGTTTCTTTCTCTCTCTCTCTTTTCTCTCTCTTCTCTTTCTCTCTCTCTCTCTCTCTCTCTCTCTCTCTCTAGTTTCTTTCTCTCTCTCTCTCTCTCTCCGTTTTCGCTTTCGCTCTGTCCTATTTGCCTCATGTTTTCTCTTTCAAAGTTAGTTTTATTTGATCCTCAATCTTTGTTTCCCTTTCTTTGAATTTGAAGAAAAATATATGATCGTTTTGTGGCTCTCATCTCGACTTATAACTGAAACGTGATTCGTCATGAAGCTTTTCGTCATTCGTCTCCCATGCAAATGTTGATTAAATTGTTCATAGTGAAAACGGTCAGGCAATGATGTCAAACATGTTAACCTACAAGGTCAGAGGGTACAACACAAATACTTCTTCCATCTACCCCACCACCGCAATGAAATGTCACGTGTGATATGTACGTTTCTCTTTCTAATATGTAATCACTGTATATTCAAAGAACAATGTCAGAATTTTCGTAATTCTTTAATTTACCTGGTTGATCAATAATTAGATGTAGCACAAGGCCAAAAATATGGAACACTAAATGGGGATCGAGCTCTCTCTCTACAATCCTGATTCTTCTAGGGAGACAAGCTTAGTAAACATTACACAACATCGAAGTGTTCACATTTCTAAGCTACGCTTAGAATATGGCACAAGGCCGAAAGTGTGGAGTACCTTGTTTTTGTTTAATGGTGATAAGTATTTTGCATATTCAGCTTAAAAAATTCATTATTCAAATAAGGGATTTTTCTTCCTTGAAATTTGTAACCATTTCAGGATTGACACCACTTAAGGAAAATAAGCAATGTTGACATATTTAACAGCAGGTTTTAAAAATCAAGAAAAATATAACTTGAATTAAACGAGTAATTTTTAAACTTATTAAATTGCTTTAATTACAATTTAGCTAATACTCATTTACAACATAGGCAGTCGTTTAAGATTTACCTAAGATAGTCAAATGAAAGGAGGAAGTTGTCCCGGGCGTCGCCAGGTACACTGCCAGTATATGTATATTTATGTACAATCATGTATATGTCTGCATGTTTGAGATTTGACATATTTATATAATATCAGAGTGTTTATAGACATGAGCGTTTAGATTTTGTTTAGACTAAGCAGAAGATCAAAGTTGATTTCCAAATGTAGACACGAGAACAAATTCCTCCTACACTATCTAAAATCACATCATGACTAAAATACTAAAAACTTTTAAAAAAAATTATAACTTAAATATACTTATTTTTTTCCCAAATGCATGAAAATTAAATGAGTAAATGAAATACACAAAATAATTTTTAAAAAATATGAATTATCGTCCCTAAACAAACAAACAAACAAACAAAACAAACCCGGAAGTGTTTCCGTCCTGGGTATGCCGATAATCTACATCCGCGTCCTGGGTAAGACGATAAACTACGTCCAACAGCAAGAAGGTTTTGAGGAGTGTGGAACCACCTCTTAATTGCTGGTGTTCCCAGGTCAGCCCTGAGGCGGGGTGGTAATACCTGTTAGGGTCCCAGCTATGGACAAATAGTTAGCACCCAAAGTTGTGTAAAAATGGGTTTTAATACCAGAAATACTTTGTAATAAAAAAAATATTACCAGCAATAATTTTTGAAGGAAAAATTATCAGCAATACTTAAAAAAAAACCAAAAAAACGCAATACTAACTAAATTACCTAAAAGAAGTTGGATTTTACTCAAAAATATGAGTAATTGAAAAATGGTTCAAATATATATGTATACATACACACCTTTTTATCAAACTATCGCTATGAATCTATTTCAAAATCTTGTTATTAAATGACCCACTGAGGTTTTGACATGACATAAAACAACCAACCAACTGGAAGTGTTTCTTTCCCCCTTGTGCATTCCTCTTAATTCACACTGACTTCTAAAACGACTTCTTCTGAAGATCGCATTCTTCGGACTGTTATCCTCATCTTCATTGCCATATTGACAACGGTTCGGCTGTTGTACACTCCGGCCTTCTTCAGATGATTAGTTAGCGTTGGTAAAATTACTGGCCTAAAGCTACGTGTGTTGTAGCGTTTTTCTTCCTTCAACGATATTAATGCTGTGTGTGCATCAGTAGACTTGTTATTGGCTTATACACAGTGGCAAACCGTCAGTTCTAACATCTTTAAGTTTACACCACCTTATTAATCTTCAGATAAATGAACATAGGTACTAACCACAGTTTAGTAGAAGCACCTCACAAAACCTTGTATAGAACACCTCAAACCGAAGTATTCTATATCAGCTTACATAATTATATTCCTCTGACTATGTCGTAGAAGATATTTGCTCGCATTACTCTTATAGTAAATTTCAGCTGACGTATTTATTGATAATAATTACAATAATTCATTCTATCATAATTCGATGTCAATAAGTATGTACTATAATATACTTATAAAGAAGTAATCATACAAAGAATTAATCAATAAAGTTAATGCAGTTAATGGCGAAATCTCTTCGCTAAAAAATTTAATAAAGCATTAACCTACTAACCATTCGTTGAATGATGCGTTCCTTATGTTTAAAATTTTAACATGGATTTGATGTTCCGGTGTTAGTATTTTCGAAAATCTTCACATTTTCATCATCATACTTTATTAAATTTGACATGCATTGCTAACGATCTCTTGGAATCAATAAAGATACTGTAAATATATTATCCACACTGATTTAATCCTTGTGACATGCGTCTTTATGATTCGACATGTAAAAATATTAATACGAGGATCCATTATTGGCGACGACAATCTTATACAGCTGAAGTTCTGAACTATTATGGCAGCGGATACCGGACACTCATCACAGATGAAAAAACTTCTGGCGACAGGCATTTGTTTCTATAGAAGGATGATGAGAATAGGATAGACTGAATTTGAGTAACAACGAGGTTTTAAGGGAAAATTTAAACAAAAAGGGTACGTAGAATCAGAATAAGACAATTGATATTTCTTAGCCAAATAAGGAAAGATAGATTGGAGAATGTGACACAACCGGACATGTTGAAGGTGAGAGAGAAGAAAGCAGTCAATAATTTACCTGGCAGACTTGTGCAATTAGTTGGAAGGAAAGCTTTCAGGGGACATATCAAAAAGACAAATTTTACTGAGAGCTGCAAATGATGGGAGAGTTATGATTGTCCACATTTTAATGGGAGATGGCACGTAGAAGTATATACTATGCGTTTCCAAATAATTTCTTGGACCCATGCATTCATTTAAAGATTGTTTTAAACGATCTAGAATCATGGAAGCAATTTTTAAAATAAATGTCTTTGTAATTTTAGTTCCAATAAAAGTAAATATCGATTCTCCTCTTTGATTAATAAATTTGCTTGTCGGTGATATATACATGAGAAAATTCTGACACTGTCGTTAACACTACAAAGTGTCAATTCCAAATTTTAGAAAATTTGACAATTAAAAATACTTGTCTCCATTTTTAAAGTATTTCGGTGAAGATTCTGGAGCTTAGAGTTTAGGGAAAAGCTCGAGATGTGTAGGTCCGACATTAGCTTTTTTACGCTTTTCCTCTCACGTAATTCATATAAAGTGTACAGTTTGGTTACCTCGGAGTTCGTTAATGTTTAGCAAGCTTGTCTCGCTAATAAAGTTACGACTGAATAGGGATTTTGATCCTCACTGTGTGCCCCATAATTTCGGCCTTGTTCCACATTTAAGCTACGCTTAGAAAATCAATGTGTAGTTTTTTTTTATATTAAAATTGTTCATTTAAATTTGAGTTGCCTTTCTTTAAGGCAAAACTTGCACTGTTCTCATTAATTAATCAGATTATTTTTCTATGTTAATTCAATCAACTGTAGGGTATGACGATAAATTACATCCGCGTCCTGGGTAAGACGATAGACTACGTCCATCAGCAAGGCCTCTGATCAGGAGGTTTTGAGGATTGTGGAACCACCTCTTAATTGCTGGTGTTCACAGGTCCACTCTGGCCCGTGGTGGTAGCACCTGTTAGGGTCCTAGGTATGGGAAAATAGTTACCCCCCCCCAAAAAAAAAACTTGGGTCAAAACACTATAAAAGTGTAAAAATAGGTTTTAATACCAGAAATACTTTTTAAACAATTATTATTGGCAATAAATGTTTAAAGAAAAGAACTATAATAGCAATACATTTTGGAAAAAGAAATTACGGTTTTAAAAAAAAATTACCAGCTTTGCATTTTTGAGGAAAAAATATTACCAGCAATATTTTTTGAAAAAAAATTATTACCAGAAATAGATTTTTGACAAAACAAAATATTACCAGAAATAAAAATTTTGTCGGCCTTAAATAACCCATTGAGGTTGATATGCCGTAAAACAAACCAAACCAAATCAATCGACTGTAGGTTTATTTTAAATATTCCAAGAGTATCGCTTTATAAATTGACGAAGAAATCAATTTCTGATATTGATTGAGTAATTTGTTTGTTTGACAGCATATCAACTCATTATAATACCGAAATTTAATTTTTATGGAAACTTTGAATTAATAAATATTCTTCTTCTTTCACAGTTGAATGCATGGTAGATAATACTCAGGTTTGTACATTATCATGTTTGTGTGAAGATAATTATTAGAGGCGGTGATATATGTCGTTTATGTTGTAGTTTTTTTGAGGTTATATTTTAGAATACAATTTGATTTCTTTTAGAAATTGTCGGATAGTATATGGGTTAATGTAATGAAAGTTGTCATGTTGGTTGATTGATTTTTTTTGTTTAGCGGCATATTAACACGTATGTGTTTTTTTTTGTGTTTTTTTTGTGTTTTGTGTTTTTTTTGTGTGTTTTGTGTTTTTTTGTTTGTGTGTTTTGTGTTTTTTTGTTTGTGTGTTTTGTGTTTTTTTGTTTGTGTGTTTTGTATTTTTTGTGTTTTTTGTTTGTGTTTTGTTTTTTGGTTTTTTTTTTTGTTTTTTGTGTGTTTTTTTTTGTTTTTTGGTTTTTTGTGTTTTTTTTTTGTGTTTTGTGTTTTTTTTTTGTGTGTTTTTGTGGTTTTTTGTGTGTTTTTGTGGTTTTTTGTGTGTTTTTTGTTTTTTGTGTGTTTTGTGTTTTTTTTTTTTTTGTGTTTTTTTGTGTTTTTTGTGTTTTTGTTTTTTTGTGTTGTTTTTTTGTGTGTTTTGTGTGTTTTTTTTGGTTTTTTGTGTGTTTTGTTTTTTTGTGTTTTTTGTTTTTTTTTTTTTGTTTTTTGTGTTTTTGTTTTTTGTGTTTGTTTTTTTTGTTTTTTTTTTTGTGGGGTGTTTTTGTGGTTTTTTTTTTTTAAAAAAATTTTGAACTCTAAAATTTTGCCTTACATGCCTTCAACTACAGATAAAATGTATTGCTGATTAAGTATTGTCAGTTTTGTTTTATATAAAAAAGTATTGCTGGTATTTTGACAAGTAAAACATTCTTTAGTACTTTCACAGTCTTTTGTTTTAGTTTGGTGGGGGTGTCACTATTTACCTCTAGCTGGGACTCTAACAGATACTACCACCCAGGGTGGACCTGGACTCAACAGCAATTAAGTTGGTTTCACACTCCTCAAAACCTCCGACCAGAGGCCTTGCAACCTGATGTTTTTATCGCTAGATTGTTTTCTAAGTTTCATTTCATTTGCTAACATAACCGTCTGAAATGATTTCTAATTTACTCACACACCTCAATCACTTGATTAATAATCCAGCTTTGAAAAATGGACATTCAATACTTTCATAGCTGTTCTGAGGAAATGTGCGACACTGGCAAGAGATGACACAAGATATTATTGCCAAGATGCCATAAGGTCATTTCATTAACCTCATATTCAACTTAATTTCATCCCACTCTCTCCCCAAAGTTAAATAATTACCTTTCATTTCCACAAGAAAGCTGACCAATCTTTTCCAAATAGTTCCTTCATCATGATAATAAAGACTTGATTTTTTTTTTACTTTTTATTTTTTTATTTTTTAAATTTTTCATTTATTTTTTTTAGATAATATTTTTTGCAAGAACACGTAGGGATGTTTTCTTTGTTCAGATTTGAAAACAAGACGATTCCAGCCTGTTATATCATTACCATTTTTTCCTTACCAACAAAGAGATTTAATTTTTTTGCTTGTGTTTTTAACCTGAAAAGTGTCCATTTGTTGAAATTATAAGAAAATACGCATCGTCTTAAAGTAAATATATTTTTGTTTTGACGTGAATGTTAAATTTTAGTTCCGATTGAATATATCATTTATACTTTCATCGTTTATGCTCTGGATTATGGCCATATCATGTTGCTATACCAGTTTCCGTACAATCATCTAAGTTTAGCAAAGTCGATCCTGGTCAGTATCTAGGTAGGTGGCTGGTTCGAAATACCAAATGCTGTACGCTTCGGTCTTCTTCAGGTAATTGGAATTTCGAACCAAATCCTTTATTTCCATGCCCAAAGAACACATGGTCCAGTGGATGAAGGCGTTGGTTAGATCCAGTGACTAGACCCAAAGAGTTGTGAGTTCAATACCAGGCTACAGAAGTGATGAAACCAAAAACTTGGAGAGGTGGGTTAAGGGGAAGTAACTGAAACATCCGGACGATGCATGGCACGTGGAACTAGAAAAATACCCCGTTGGATGTAATAAAGGGTTCGGTTCGAAATTTCAATCACCTGATGAAGGCCGGAGCTCACAACGGAAATATGGAATGTATATGGAAATAAAGATGAGGATAACAGTCCAGATAAATTAATCATAATACCTCATCTCGGAGTTATAGACAGATACTGTGTTCGTTATATTCCCTTACGCGCAAATATCCTACGGAAAGGTATAAATTACCCTAGCAATGGGTTAATTATTAGAACTTGTATCAGCAAATCATTACCATCTCAAAAAATATTTTACAATCGAAGAAATTTTCTCTCTTTTACATGCCCAAGGTTGATAAGCCGTAAAATCATATCTATCTATCTATCAATTAATTAATTAAACCCCAAGGTTTACTAGGGCTGAAAACTCGCATACTCTCGTTTGGTGAGACACACATGCGATTCAAATATAAATAAGATGAATTAGTGTTAACTGATATTAAATAGCTTGAGAACATTTGAAGCCTCATGAGATAAATCTCCCTATGTGATTTAAAAGAGTTTGCTTCGAAATTTCTACTGGCCTACACAGACAGACCCCTGAATATATCAGGCCTCGGCTGTTCAACCTTCCTTAATACATAGACCTTGATTAGTTTGCTGATCTGAATAGGAAGACAGTCACCTAAAAAAGGCCGGAAAGTACAATAGCCGAAAGTGAGTATTACAACGAAGATAAACCTGCTGATCTGAATAACAAGGCATACAATAATGCATTTAAAAAATTTCCGCATAAACAAAAGAATAGTTCCACTAAAAATTCGGGTAACCACATATCAATTAGCAGCGGCATGCAATATTAGTAAAAGGATACTCTCCCTTGCTGGAATTATTTCAGGTTTCTTTCTATCGAGTGGAGCCTGAAAGATCTTCAAAAGGTGGTGTAAATAAAAGATAAATGAGAAGGAATGTATATGATTTGTTATTCAGACACTTCCGTTTAAACAACAAAAGATTTTTGATGTTGTTAGCAAAATTCTCTGATCTTTATTTTTTTTCTAAAATGATAGTTACTTTTATTCGTTTTGCAAGTAAAAATTAGTGCATCACAATTGAGTTTTACGGTCATGAAAGACGTGTTTACCAGTATCGGAATTTTTATAAGTTTCATAAATTATTTAGGCTGTTATGCTTATGGTTGAGTTTTCCGCCTTTCTTCGTGTACGTCAGATGGTTAATATTTTGTCTTCTCAACATTCAATTGTACTATTGCGACTATTTTACATAACAGAAATAGAAGCCAATATGGCGCCGTTGAATCAGATAAAGCTAAAGTTCAAATGGTTCGATTTTGCTTTTTAAGAAAAAGTTCGCATAGCTTAAATACTAAAGCAGCTACTACGGAAAAAAAACAGCTTTCTTAGGTGAAAGAGATATGGGATCTAATCTCCCAGAGGTATTGCTTTTAATTTCCGACCAGGATTGCTTATTAATGGTCGTAGATTGGCAATCTGAGTAGTTACGCCATTATTTAAAGATAAAAACGAAAATTAATACGCACTAAATATTAGCCTCAAACAAATAATTACCGAGAAAAAGATTTCTGTTCAAAGATGAGTCGATGAAACATTTTTTTTTTAAATCGTAAAGCACAAATGGACTATTACTGACTATAATTGCGGAAATAGTTAAGCTCTAGATAAGAATGAAGCCTTCTCAGGTTAACGTCCGCGTTTGATAAGACGTGAAAAGATTATATTGAAACCATTGCTTTGTCAGCTGTTAAACATGTATGTTCACTGTCGTGCTTGACAGTTTTTATCTCCATTATCATGTATATCTATAAGTTACAATTTGTCCTTGATTAGAATATCACTACCACATATGGTCTGGTGTTCCTGCTATCTATCTAGAGCTCCTTAATAAAATTTAAAGAAGCTGCAATATTAATGGCCTGTTTTGGCGTCTCAGCTTCAGTCATTTCTCCCACCGTCATGCAGTTGTCTCACCTGTGTTTTCTAGAAATACTTTAATTGTTCGGATTAGACCTTCATAATTGTACCAAAACTCTTGAATTTAAGCGGAGTATTAGACTAGCGACGAGGTCTCATCAGTTTCCAATTAAGTCGGTTAGATGTAACCGTAAATTCTATGCTAACAGTTTCCTTTCACGCACTTCTCCCTTGTGGAACTCTTAGTGGGGAGCATAAACCTTGTAAATTTTGTTCTGCTTCCTGAATTCACAAAAAAAATGTTGAAAGAATAGAGCGACATATTTATATACTTTTGTTTTTTTATTTTAGTTGTGTTTTGTGATCTTTTTTGCGGGTGATGTTTTTTGTGGGCGTGACTTGGGGGGGGGCTGTATTCCCGTGTGTGTTTTGTTTCGTGGTTTTGGCTGCTTTTTTGTGTGTGTATTAGTTGCTTTTCAAAGTAATGGAAATTTTACTAATTTGAGATTACCGCAAGATTACACCCTAGAGCATGTTAAATAAAACCCGAATACAATTTTGTGGGAAGTAAAATTTTTAAATCTAGGCTTAGAATACTTTTCATTTCGAAGAAAATCTCTCCTTAGCTGTCAGTGGTTTTTGTTTGTGTGTGTCATCTATTTTAGTGGGGTGCTTGGTCTTGAAAACATTTCATTATTCGGGAACATAAACTTAAAAAAAAATTAAAATAGAAAACTGGGAACCGAAAGATTGTATTGCGCCAATTTTCTTACTGACTGCGGTTTGTCTAGCTTTTACAGCTTCATTCGGAACCACAACTCGAATACCAACCAATGACGTCGGCTGGGATTCCCAAGCAAACATTGACTGCATTAAAAAAAATTCTCCTATTTTTAACTGGCTGAATATCATTCAGCATATGTCGTCCTTAATATGAATATTGAAATAAGTGTAACTGTGAAGCAGTATTTAGCAGGTTTGTTCACAGATAAATGTTATTGCACTACACTGGATCATTACTGGCTATATTGCACGCGAGGTTTTGTAATTCTAAGTATAAATAACTTAAAAGGTAGAGGGTCACTGCCTGGTACTGTATGTAGATAAGTGTAGATTATGTGGTTATTTCCGAAAATTAACGGTTAACTCTTGACTTGAAGAAATCAAGATTGTAATCAAGAAAACACCCTGCTGAATGTCCGTTTCACAAAGCAACAGATCTTGAGAGGGTTTCCGAGTGGAATTTCTTACTAATGGAATACGAATGTAATAATCATCGTGTCAGTGACATGGCGCGTTCAAAGCTGAAAGGTCAGGGATAGTGGAACCAAGGGATGCAGCCCGTTAGAACACGTGTGATGTATGTAACATAAGGATTGAGTCGATTCGTCTGTGGGAAAGCCTTTGTAAGGTGGATAATGATTAATCACCCACAAGACCGTATAGACCCTTTTGAACTCTAGAAAAAGATAGACAAGCGAGAACTGGGCAGCTTCAGTCCAGAAATGCCAACAATAGGAGAATTGTTCTTCACAAAATATCCCTCGTTATTCTAAGGTAATATTTGTCTTTTTACTATCCGTTCAGGTTTTACCATGTTAGGCAAATTACTCGTTTCCTTTTGTCTCTTATGCTTTCAGTGGTCATAGTTTAAAATTCTCACAGATCATTCTCGCTATGTCTCAGAAAATTCTGCTCCGTTTTGATCCAAAACAAGTGTCCTTTTCGTTTTCCAATATCTTAAAACTTTCACGTTGCTCACATGTTTTGCCCATGATATTCTCAGTATCTTTCTGTAGATCCATATCTCTGTTGGTTCAAGTCTCCTCTTCATTGACAAGGAAATTTTCCAGCATTTAAAACCGTATAGGCGTATTGATATTACATGTCAATTCAGAACTCATTTCATAATAATTTAATTTTCGGAAGGCATATTTCGTTATCCAGCGCAGCTTAGGGTTAAATTTTCTATCTACTATTATGGCACTCCCAAGATAGTTATATTTCTGTTCTTGTGTCATTTTCAAGTAGTGCATGTTGCATGTTGGGGATAATGAGAAGAGCTAGATTCTTAACTTTTCCGGTGATATTTGCGCGTAACTGAATATAACGAACCCGATTGGAATTCAAACACGTCTCTGATGTACAATTCTGGACAGTTTTCCATTCGATCACCAGCACACCTGATATTCTCAAGCGGTCGCCCATCTAGGTACTGACCTGACTCGACGTTGCTTAACTTCAGTAAACATACGAGAACTGGTGTTTCAATGTAAGCCTCTTTCTGTGTGTATCTGTCAGTAACACGCTCTTATATGCGAATATTATAGTATTGCATAAAATGTATCCATAACAGAATATATTAATAGAATTAGGTTGATTAGACTATAGATGGAAATATTAATTCAGAAAAGGAAAAATATACAGTAAGGACGATGACCTTGGTGACAAACTTGATTAAAGAGCGTAAATCATTATTTGTTAAACATTCTGAAACTGGTTGTTCTATTGTTTTTATAAAGTTATTTTCCTCTTGTGGCCAGATTTTGAGCAATGTCTGTTGGGTAAAGGTAATCAGATGGAGGACATTAATAAAAAGATGAATATTAATTGGGGGCAAATATGAAACTTTCAAAGTATGTTCCGTAGACACAGACATTTTATGATTTCATGCCCAATAAATTTTTTGGCTTTCAAAAAACATCTCGTGAACAATGACACATTAAGCCAACTGCAGTAATGACACTGTCATTAACCCTTGGAGCTCTGTGTTCCTAAACAATTTTAACCCTTCTGTCTGAGCTGAGACAAATTTCGCAAATAATTGGTATGTAATGTTTCATGGTAAATATCAAAATAGTTAAGTGTTTACCCACCATTCAGCCGGTGGCTGGGCATTACGTCATTTTTCTCTACCACCGGTAAAGCGGTGGTTATGTCTCAAACGGTTATGGCATTTAAATTTATATGGGCATTTTTAACGTGGGCCTAATTCGGCAGGTCGATACATTGTGATTTTTGGTTGACTGAATATCTCAACAAGGATTACCTTGTAAAAAAAAAATCAATGTCAATTTTTTTTTTTTATGGTGGCAGCACTTTAGAATTGATCTCGCTAATAAATATTAAGTCAACTTGACTAGCCTTACTAAATGTTGCTCAACATCGGCACCTAGAAATATTTTGGCGCATCTGCCAGAGTAAGGTTAATAGGTTATTCCTGTAGAGGCATTTTTTTTATTCGATCGCAGTCTAGATCACAGTCCACAACTCCCGCGCCACAACTGAATGTGGATCCAATTTTTACAAGACCTAAATAGTATTCGTCACACCATGGTCTTGAACTCCCCTTCACCGAAACTGTCTCTCAAAGACGTATAGAGGCCCTATTCTGCCTAGGTATTTAATTCTTAGCTGAGGGGAAGAGATAGATTCATACCTTTTCTCATAGTTATTTGTACGAAAGTAAATATAAGGAACGGAGCCGGAATTCGACTTTCCGAACCGTTAACCGGTACACTACCCGAACTATTTTGATTGATTGGCTTTACTTAGCGGCATATCAACACATATCGATTATTTAATGCCGAAATCTAAATATTTTGAACGCAGATTTTTGCTTTCAGCTACATATAAATGTACTGCTGATGATGTATTCTCTCATATATATATATATATATATATATGGAGAGAGAGAGCTGTATTTTTACCATTAAAATGTATTAAATGTATTTTAAACTTTCATAGGGGTTTTGTTTTGGGGGCTCAATATTTGTCAAATGTTTGGAACCTAACAGGTACTACTCCGTGGACCTGGGAACAACAGCAATTAAGAGCTGGTTCCACGCTCTTCAAAGACCTCCCGATCAGAGGCCTTGTGGTCCGCACTAGTGCGTTAGATATTCTTTAATCATACGCTACTCCTGAATGTGTGCTCGTCTGAGTCGGCTCTTCCGAAAATACTTTTTTTTCCCCTTAAAATGAGACAACTTCTTGAACAGGAGTATATTATAAACAGTAATTGGTAATGGTGCTATCAACGTTTTTTTTATTATTAAAAGGATGTACGTGGCGTCCATTAACCGTGCAGACAGTTCTAATGTCGCTTGAAATTTATAAAATCTTTCTCTTAAAACAATGTTTATGGTAAATATGTCTAAGAGTTCTTAGATAGCAAAGAAAAATATTTGTCGCAGATGACTTCCGTATCGAAGAGAACAAATCACTGCAAGTTCACTCAATTATCAGGGGTAGAAAGAAAATGTCGAAATCTCTATTCACAGGTACTGTCTCAAATCACAATGCACGTAACCAGTCAGAAAAATAACTCGACCGCCGCGGTCGTAAATACAGGAATTTTGTCTTTTTTATTTCTCTTCCCATTCGAGAACAACTTTTATCGGCCGAGCATTTTTCCATTCGTCAACTGGGTGAGGACGCACAATATTAGCATAACAAAATACTTTTATGGCGACTCCTGCTACTGGCAAATATCGTTCACCAATCGTTCGGTTCACACTCTTCTCTAGTCTTTTGAACAGGGGTAGCCGTTTAACAGTTTCCGCTTTAGAATTGGATTTCCGGTTTCATCTAAAGTCTTGACATTCTCTTTCACTCCCATTAGTTCCTTGCGTCTTAGTGGAATTATCCCCTTGCTTGGATGGAATTGATTAGGAAAAATGACGATTGACATTTCATTAAAATTGGACTGGAAATCAAGAGACAAGGAGAAATTTGGGAGAAGAAAGTTTTGGTATAAACATCGGGCTATATCTAGCAATTTCCACTGTACAATGATGAAACCTAGCTGCTAATTTAGCCAGTCTATTAAGCATCATACGTGATACCCACTAGGGAGATCTTGTCTCCTTCGATTTATGACTGACGAGGCAGATTTTCCAGCAGTATGTTGCCGTTTTTTTTCTGCAATAGACTGGTTGCCAACCAATCCCATAGGCCCATTCCGTCCTGCTATTCAACTCATTGCTGGTCGGGTAGACGAAGTCTAAAGTGTATTTATGTGTAAGTGAATGCCACTAACCCGGTTGTAATTCGAACTCGCCTCTCCGACTTCATCCAGTGCCGATATCCATTACACCCAACAACGCCCATCTAGTACCCCAATGCCAAGCTAATATTGCGCTTAATTTCGTGAAATCAATCTACCAAAGATGAAATCACCTCAGACTAATTGTCATGAAAGTATTTATAGAAAAGGCTGCGGGGAGCTACGTTACGTGGACGGGAGAGTGGCTGGAGCTGAGTTGGCTGATAACGTTGCATATTTCTTTTGGATTCTATCAAGGATCTTTTAATACATAACAGAAACAGCGGACCAAATCTGATTTGATGTTTATGTCATTCTTCTTTCCATGCCACACGTGCTACTCATTTTCGCTGTTGTTGCCGAGTTCCTTCGAAACCCATTCATATATTTTCGTTGTGTGTGTTTTTGAATTATAAAAATATTTGAATGTGAAGAAAATTACAAATGTCGATTTTTTTTTTTTTCAATAAGACTTAAAAGAAAGAAAGGTAAATCTGAAAGGGAAGTCTAAAAACTGACAATTCTTCTAGCAAATGAAGAGAGAAGGAGAAAAGACGAAGATAAAGAAGACCTGCAAAGGGGAGAAAATTAATTAAAACTAGCATATAATTGTTATTGATGAAGTCCTTCAACTGATGTCTGGCAGTTGAGAACCTCCTTCAGAAAGAAGAGTAATTTGGAGTCAACACTTGATAATTTTCTAGGTGCTGCAGGAGAATTTTATTCATGTGGTCATTGCAGTTTGAGATATTTTACTTTGAAATCTGACGTAGAGATTCAAGGAATTACACAACTATTTGACGTTCTGTGTCATCGGAGCAGCGATTTTACACCCTTACTTAAATCGCATTGGATATTTTACCAATCCGTAATCATAATCCGTTCTGCGTTTGACTACGTCGAACGTGGAACCACCTCTTAATTGCTGGTGTTCTACCCTGACCCGGGTTGGTATCTCATGTTAGGCTCCCTGCCCTGCGTAAATATTTAACCCAAACTGGGTTTAAAACTCTCTAAAAGTGTAAAAATAGGTTTTAATACCAGAAATATTTTGTAAAAAAAAAATTAATACCAGCAATAAATTTTTGAATACAAATTATTACCACCAATACATATAAAAAAAATATTACCAGCAGTAAAAAATCTTGTTGACATTAATAAACTCATTGAGGTTGATGTGCAAAAAAAACAAAACAAAAAAAGTTTATCGTCATGATATATATATATATATATATATATATATATATATATATATATATATTTATTTATATATCTGTATATATATATATATATATAATCTCATATATTTTCATTTAGTTTCCGTGCATTTATGCTATTAACAATGTATCAGGTCATAACCATCAATAGGTTGATTATTGCAACAACTTCTTCTGAAAGATAGTTGTGTTATCTTTTGTTACCTTCTCAGATGGGTTGACAAGAGTTCTTTTTTTTATGTACCGTGTCGTTTCGGGACGGTGCTGTAACCTTGGATGTACGGGTGGTGTAATGGATACCGGCTCGTAATTGTAAATTGGAGTGTGGAGTCCTAGTTCCAGCCTGGTTCCTTATATTCCCTTACGCGCAAATGTCGCTGGGAAATGAATGAATCTACCTCTTCTCATCCCCGCTATGGGTTAATTAGTAGGACTTATATCAGTAAAATAAAACCTTGAAGACGTTGGCGATCATGGCTCACCACTATTTTCTGTTCTCTGTAGCCCTTAGTAAACAAGCTCGTTTGGAAAATTACGCGCTACTTTCTTTTGTCCGTCTTGCTTTCTAAATATCATGCGAGTTAAATTTTCCAATTCCTCTTTCCTCATTATGTCCTATATAATTCAACTGTCTCTTGATGTGTGTCCTTTTTCCATTTTCGAAATAATTTATACGGTGTTCACGTGTTCAGTCCATGGTATTCTCAGCATGCTTCTGTAGAACCATATTTCTGTTCTCTCATGTCACATCTCCATCTGTGAGATTCTCTCAAATTCGCTGCCATGTTGCAATACCGATATAACAATAGTTCAGTAATATTTTATTTGTTTCCAGTTAAATTTTCCTGTTTCTTAACACTTGGCTTAACTTTTGGAAGGCATTTTTTTGATTTCCCAATGCGCCCTCGAATCTCGGTAACACATTTTCCGTTCTGTTAAAACCTTTTCTAAATATTTAAATCTGTTCGCTTGTTTAATTTTGGTACCTCCAGTTTGTAATTTTTTTAGGCCGAGCTGTCCATTTTGCTGACCACCATATATAGTCTGTCTTGCAGTCGATATTTAGACTTTCACATTTTCCATTACTATCTTCAGTAGGAGTTCCTGTAATCCGTTTTCTGTGGCTGGTATCAACACTGTGTCAAACCTATCTAGAGTTGTTGCCGCCAGTAATAAATCTTGTTAGGACTTCTTATTCTGTCAGGATTATTTCATTCTACATGTCAAGTGAATCCGGCGAGAAGACATATCCTTGTCTTATACATTTTTCTATTTTTGTCTATTCATTGAATTCCGTTTCTTTGCTCAAGCAGACGATTTGTTCCCAGTACAAGTTCTGTCTTATATTACCTTTCCCAAGACGAGCTTACCTAACAGTTCTCAGTTACTGATGTTATTTTGGCGATGAAAACATAAAACCTCACTGCATATTCCTCCGATGCTAGTCATGTCGAATTATCTTACTATTCATTCTCGTAGCGGATAAATGTATTAAAATTATCAAATTCGCATATACTATTTAACGTTGGCAGCTCATTGTTTATAACGTAAGTTATTTCAAATAGAAGAGACTGCAGTTAGTCTTTTCCAAAATAATCTATTGTCCTGAGTTGGACGATAAAGTACACCCAGCAGCAAGGTTTCTGATCAGGAGATTGGACGTTTTCAGGTGGGAATGAGGAAACCTTAATTTCTGTTTTTTTACATGTCCACCTAGAACGAAGAAGTAGCATCTATTAATACCCCAACGAAATAAAAAGATTTATATAACAATTTAATAAAAATATAATTTTATTTTTTATAGTAAAAATACATATATATTATATATATATATATATATATATATATATATATATATATATATATATATATATATATATATATATAATATATGAATTATTCACACAAAAACTAATGCAAAGGTTAATGATTTAAATGGCGAGACATCCATCATCGCAAACAATTCAAATAATATACAAAAACCTCCGAATCCGTTATGAATGAAATGATCCTTGTTTATATAAATTTCTGCCGTATTAGTTCTTATTTTTACTACAAGCTTTCGTCTGTTCCTACAGACATCTTCAGGTATAGAATAGATGTTGTTCTTGTTTTTTCTCTTAGTAATAAGAGGACAACGAAAATATATGTATTGTTGTATCCAAAAATGCTATTGAAAATGAGTTATTGTTTTTGGAACGCGCAGAAGCAACGCTGAGTTTGATTTTGAATTTTTAAAGGTTGTGCGTTCATATAAAATATGGTGATGAACAAATTTTTTACTGGTAAATTTTTCTGTCAAAGTGGCATGAACTATATTGTTCAACAATTACAGTAATGTCGCACTTATTATCCAAAAGTCGCACTTGGATCAGTTATTTAAATTACGATAAACGTGCAATCAATTTACAAATACATGAATTATTCATACAAAAACTAATGCAAAGGTTAATGATTTAACGTTGCTTCTGCGCGTTCCAAAAACAATAACTCATTTTCAATAGCATTTTCGGATACAACAATACATATATTTTCGTTGTCCTCTTATTACTAAGAGAAAAACAAGAACAACATCTATTCTATACCTGAAGATGTCTGTAGGAACAGACGAAAGCTTGTAGTAAAAATAAGAACTAATACGGCAGAAATTTATATAAACAAGGGTCATTTCATTCATAACTGATTCGGAGGTTTTTGTATATTATTTGAATTGTTTGCGATGATGGATGTCTCGCCATTTAAATCATTAACCTTTGCATTAGTTTTTGTGTGAATAATTTATGTATTTGTAAATTGATTGCACGTTTATCGTTTTATATATATATATATATATATATATAAATACCATAGCAAATACCAGCAATACATATTTATATTAAAACAATTACCAAATCTTTATATAGCAAAATGAAATGCAATATACTTTCATAGTAATGCAACACTAAAAAAGTATACATTTTCATAGAAAAATGAAAAGCAGTACACTAAAAAATACTAAAAACATTTTCTATCAACTAAAAATTTATATGTAAGAAACGGTTTGCTCTGAAAGTATAAAATTAGGTACGAAATATCTGTAGTTAAAAGCATAACATTGCGTACAAATTACTTATATATTGGCATTATATAACCCATAGCGTTGTTGATTTGCCGATAAACAGAACTGATCAACCAAAGACTGTTCATGAGAAAGATTTGTTAGAAATTAAACTATTTCTTTAAAAAAAAAGCTTTCTTTTTAGATGTTAGTGACATGTTATGGAAATAAATGTCTCTGAAGACACTGAAGGTGATTTCGATAATATAGCCTCTTCTTCAGAATATGTTAACTAACGGATAAAAAAAATATTTCGCAAAACAGGTATTTTACACGTCTATGCTGGCATAAAGCGCTACTTTGAAAAAATAAACGCAAGGGAACCGTATTTTATGGCATATTTGAAACATTAATAACAACGTAAAATGACGTATATATACGTCTACAGCAGCGGTTGCTTTAAGAATTTTTTGAGTTATTGATCCCAGTGAAATCAATACTAATTCAAAAGCACCTCACGTCAACCCTTCTTTTATGAAGTGAAATTCGTTTTCCTACCTTTTTTTTTTTTTTATAGTTCTTGTCGGATTTAACGTTGCCAGTTTATTGCCGTGTTAAAATTTTAAAAACTTTTTCTGCTTTGAATAGGCAGACGAAATGCTTCGCATTGCCCAATCGATGAATAGAACGGTCCAAATCTTAACTGTATGCGGAAAAGTTCATGGCCTTCTATGTTTCCCGATAATCCGACCAAACTATTTTAATAAGCTATTTGCTCGAAAATATAACGTTTCAACTCTCTTCGTATTTTGTCAGTTCATCATGATCAAACTATTTATATTTTACATTCTGCATTGACACGCGCATGCTTTCAGATGAATGTTGGAATAAATAAAGACAAAAACAATTAAATCTGCATCATTATTAAGTACGTAGGAGATTTAATGGTAGCAGAATCTTCGAGAACCCTTTTCAAATGTCGTCCGGGTTAAAACAATTCTAATTATGGTTATTAGTGTTTTTATTGAAGACGACCTGTATTATTGGATATCTAAGTTATAGTGATGTGCGAGTAGAATACAGTTTTTTCACATAGAAAGCGGAATCAACAAAGAGTTCAAATTCGGGCTAATCTTTCATACTGATACCCTTTGTAAAGGTGTAAAATTAATCTCTTCCCTCTCGGCTATGGGTGGCAAAGAGCTTAAGAGAAAGAAAGAAACTCTGAATGCTTAATCAAGGTGAAAGCAAAGGTAAATCATTCCACTGTACCCCACCCAGGAGTTATAGCATTTCAAAGATAAAGAGGAATTTGTAACAAGCCCTGATCACCCATGTCCTGAAAAGACATGGCATTTATTAATAAAAATAAAAGATTGTATTAAAAAAAAATGACTGAACAGATCTTTCGCCTTCGAGAATTGTGAAGATGCAGAAAAATGAAATTTAGGCGTTAGACTTCATGTCATCTAAAAATTAATTATTGCAAGTCGGACACTGTGACTTTTATTAATGTCCAATATATTAATTCTGACAGCAATAAAAATATATTAATGTTTCTCTCAGAGTTAATAAATGAAAATAAATATAAATTGACAGTGCAACGGCCCCATTTAAAAAGCAACGCGTTCGAAATTATGTAAATTAGTTTTTAAGCAGTTAACGGATTTCTGTTAAATTATTTCTTATTACTGTAACCCTTATATGTTAGTAGGGTTTGAGAAGATATTGTTATTTGTTTTTAACAATGAAATGAATGTCTACTGGCCTAGAAATTGAAAGTTTTATTAAGGCAAATGCACCACCAGAAAGAATTCGAACCTGTATTGCCTTTCTTATTCTGGGGAAACGTCAACCACTGTTTAAAAAATGGGGACATGTATTAAAACGTACTTAGAAATTCTAAAATTAACGTTTTTTATAAACTAAACGTAAAATGCTTCGGGTTCAGGGTGTAAGGATAAATTTGGCAGGTATAGACTTGGAAAATCTCTAATGTGAGATGTGCATTTCATAAGTAAAGAAATAGCCATGTTTGGTTGTAATGGCTTCTTAAAGCTTCATAAGGTACGCTTGGCTTGAAAACCGGGATGCCTACGTAAAAATGTGTACTCAATAAATATAACGTTCATCATAATAAAAAAAATTATCAGATAAATTTTTGAGTAGGATTTTATTTTATCTTAACTTTTGTTTCTTTATGTTATCGCAACCCACATGGAAAATGCGACATTAAAATGGGAACTCAAATTTGATTGGCGAAAGAATCCTTCCAAAAACTAAAAGTACTAAGAGAGATATCGTTGGAAAGAAAGTAAAAGGTGCTTAATTGCACTGTTATATCCATGCTCTTATGTCAATGTCAACATAAATGAAGAGAAAACTAAATCTGGTACTACAGTAGGATACTGAGAATTTCATAGACGGAACGAGTAAACGAGGAAGTCTTAAAGAAAATGGTAATAAAAAGAACATTTATATTTAGTATCAAAAAGATACAGCTGAAATTTTCTGGACACACGAAAGGTTTGGTAAAATTAGACCCCACAGGGCAAGGGTTACTGAACCATAGTTTAATAGTTAGCAAGCTTGTCTTGCTAAATCAGTTACAACTGAATAGCGTGTTCAGTCCTCAATGGGTGCCCTATACTTTCGGCCTTTAGCCACATCTAAGCTATGCTTAGAAATTCACCATACCGTGGCAGCGAGCCACAAACCCGAGTAGCTTGAGTGACTGGATGGAGGAACTGGGGCGGAAAAACCTTGTCAAAGGGCGAATCACTAAGGAGCACAATGGATAGGGCCTTCTGGAGAGCCATAATCCACTACGTCATCAAGTAACAGCATGTTAAATCCCCACCTTTTCTTGATAGTTGCAGTGTTTATTACCCCGCGAAAACTACCCCGTAATAGTAGAGAGGTTCGCCTATCATCCGGTTCATGCTGCGCTTTCGTCTTATGAACAGGAGTAGAGGTTTATTCCTTGTTTAGGATTGGGTTTTTGGTTCCTTTTAAAGTACTTTCCTTCTCGTTCACGTCCAGTAGCACCTTCTGCGTTTTAGTGGCTGGGGGCATCTTGAGGTGAAATGATTAAAAAAAAAAGGAAAAATAATGGCTATAACTTCAAAGCTAAGTTTAGATTATTACAAGTAATGATAACCTTTTAAATTTTTTCTACTGTCCATCTGTCCTGGGTATGACGATAAACTACAGCCATCAACAAGTCCTCTGATCAGGTGGTTTTGAGAAGCGTGGGACCAACTCTTAATTACTGGTGTTCCCAGGTCCACCTCACCAGAGGCGGTAGAACCTGTTAGGGTCCCAGTTATGGGTAAATAGTTAACCCCCAAACTGGGGTCAGAACACTATAAAAGTTTAAGAATGTGTTTTCATTCCAGAAATACTTTGTAATAATATTAAAAACCAGCAATAAATTTTTGAAGAAAATTTATTACCAGCTATACATTTTGGGAAAAAAAATCTTGTCGACATTAAATAACCCATTGTGGTTGATATGCCACAAACCAAACCAAATCTACTAACTTAAATAGTATTTGGATTAATTAAAGATCGTCAATTTTTTTTTATTTTTAGATTAATAGTTTATCTTAATGTCTCCATTTTCTTTCTCTGATCATCCAAGATTATCATTCAAGTCTACGCTTTCATAAAATCGCGATGTACGCGTTGCAAGAAAAGTCAGTATTAACTGAAGTGAATATATCAGTACCAAAAACTGAAAAAAAATATCAAATGATTCATCTAATTAAATCGATTACCATTTCAGCCCATAATAATAACATAATGTCAGCAAAGATGGAATGTCTATTTGTGTGCGATGTTGTAAAAACGATAACTATATGACTAGATATGGATGACCGCTTCTATCAATCTTTTATAGCCAAACCGACAAGACAAATTCAACGCAAAGGATAAGAAATGAGAATTAGTCTCTTTACGACACGCACAATTTATTAACCATCGTATAGCGGTGATCTGTGGGTTGTCATAAAAAGCAATAGAAATTAATGGTAATATTTGTAATATGCGATATTTATTCACAGAACAGTCGGTGATACTGTCGGTTGAAATTTATATATTTTTTCTCTTAAGGAACTTATTTTCCTGAAAAAATGGTTTAAGTCAAGTAACTGTTATCGCCTTCTCCCGTATTAATGAGCTTTCCTTCCTAACTATTTGTTCGAAATGGTGTGGAACGTCAACTTATGTTAATATTTTCTATTTGAGTTACAGATGCTACCTATTTTAGTTGTTGGTTTGCTTTCCGTTATTTAGTACTGTTCTTTGTTAGGGAATGTGTAGCGCCAGTCTACGAGGTTAAAAGAAGGATGTTTCTCTCTAGGAGCTACAGGATTCATTCGCAAGAAGCGACTTTTAATCATTGATCTGAGAAAAGCCATTGTATACAACTGACAGTTTAGAAATTTTTGAATGTGTTTGGCACCATGCATGACATCCATGTGAGTCTTGATTTGACGATGTTACTTAAGAATGAGTTCTTAAAGGGTGAAAGGTTTTTTTTATTAATTTCATTTGTGTCATTCACCCTCATTAGAATGAAAGGCATTTCTGCCAAAAATGTTAAATGCTGTATACTATTATATATTCATGATCTATTTATCATAATACAGTGGGGTAAAAACGTGAGTTTCACCCGCTTGTGGAACAATTGAGGGTTCCTACTTAATAAAGATAAATGTATCCCCTTCGCGTTCTCCCATATTAATTTCTCTGAAGAAAATAATATAGTACAGTTTTGCTGTTAGATTGACCTAAAATTTCGTTCGGTTTACGAAGTAAACTTTCTATTTAATAATGCGAACGAACTTTTTGTCAAACCCAATATATTTCCAAATTAAATTATCCTTCTTTCCCTCTGATAACGATTGTAGGTAAAATATCAACGGATTTTATAATAATCAATGAAATTATTGTACTTTTAAATGTTTAAAAAAAATAGGCGTTACAATATTCGAAAACAGTATAATGTAAATTTTAATAAAAAATAAAAAAAAAAACGAAAACATTAAAATACTATTGTCCGTTTTCCTTTCAAATCGACGGACGGAACGAGAATAATTCACCCAGAAGATCTTTATTCCTACCACCTATTTTTAATTACATATTTAGGAAGCTTCCAACCTCTTAATTTACCTTTCTAAGCAAAGGAATTTCATAAATAAAAAAGATATTTTTAATAGAAATATCCTATCACCCATTTTATTTAATCTAGCTGGCCTATCTGTTTGAAAATGAAGTGTATGTTTTTATAGTATCATAAAATTATCCTTCTTTTTTAAACTTTTTTTTTACATTTAAATTAAACCATAGCTCTATTAAAAAAAAGCAATTGTCTGCTGCTTATCAATTTTAATTTAATGTGCATTTTAACATAACATATTTGTTTACACCCTTTTTAAATTGAAATAGTCTGACTCCGGTGATTATGCTTTTGGAGAAAAATCTACCAGGGGCATTCTTGTTTCTAACCGCCCATTTTATTAAATATTCAGGACATCCCCTACCAACAATCGATTTATGCTGTGAGCATTCTATGATGAAGCTCTTCTTCAATTGATTTTTTAAAAATTCCAGCTACCTCGTCTATTTGAAACTCAAGTGTACATAGAAGAGATTTGCAGAATATTGAAAAGAAAATAATTATCTTAACACCTCGTTTCTATGATCGATTTGCCTGCTATTTGCATACTGCTCAGAAAGTGCATTGGCAAAAATCCGTACAACATCCCATGTGGATGTACGTTTTTGCGTTTTTTATCTACCAGAATTAAAATGTTTAATTAAACCAGTGCATGAAACGTGATTCTTTTATGTTTAAAATATTTGAATCTATACTCTCCTACGAGGATGACCTGAGGATATTTGACTATTCCAACTCATGTTGAATTCACTTCCACACAAGTCTAAATGTGCGGGTGTGTAGGAAGGAAGATTACATAATGCGAATATTCTATGTTCAGGGCATGAATTTAACCCAGCCTGAACATATGGGCAAGTACAAAACAACCTCAACCACAAAGGAATGTTTTATTTCTTTACTAAATTTAGAAGTTACATATTCCTAAATTGTGTAACAGCCTAGTAACGGGAGATAAGCATGTTCAAATTCAGATGTTGACGTTCACTAGCGCACAAATAACCCCAGGAAAAGGTATATATTCCTCACACACATATATATATATATATATATATACACACTCACATCATCCGCCTAATGTAGGTTAAATAGCATTACAGACTGAACCCTCTAGCCGTGGTTGGCAGCCAGTATAGGATGCACTCGCGAGGCATATACTCTGTGAGTGTTGAAGAAATGCAGATGGGCATATGCGAAAATGAGATCTGCTAATGATGAAGTGACAAATGGATTTGCACAGTGTAATGATAAAATTACATATGAAACAAGGCCAGAGCAGTTGGGCGCTCAGTAGTCGTGGAATCAGCAGCATTATTGAATTGCTCTGCTAGATAGGCAAACATAACACTACTGAGGAAGTCATCATTAACCGTATGTTACACACACACATATATATATATATATATATATATATATATAAATATAAAATCATCAGATTCTGCTACGTTGGTTTCAACCTTTCGGTATCTTCAGGCGAGTTCGGTCAATTGATTTCCTAAAGGTTTATTTTTCCTAATTTTTTATACTTAAAAGCTTTACATGTTACATTTTTATTTTTTTGTATTGAGCACTTTCTTAAATACTATTGTTTCCTGATCTAATTCAACTCTGACTATTAACTTCATATGTTATATATTAGAGACAGATGATCAGACTCTTAAAAAGCGTCTGCACAAACATTGCTTACTGGCATATGTATTCGATGGCAGAGCTTAATTTATTAAAGTAGAAATTCTGTTAGGCAGTAACCGGCCATGACTACTAGTGTCATGCATTGCGGACCCGGTAGCGTGCAGTGCTGGTTTATTAAAAGGTGGCCTTGTGCCAGACACTACACAAAACTACCGAATCCACAAACAAAGTAGAAATTTTGAGTGAGTGAACTTTGTGAGGAAAAGGGGTCAATCAACAAGTGCATAAATAATAATACAAGTAGATAGCTGGAATTAAATGACAAAAAGCGTCTGGTTGAAAAACATATGAAATTTTATTATATTTAAACAAGTAATTGTCTTGACAATTGAGACCATTAGTAAAAGTGTTCCGCGCCAAAACAGAAAACCAAGATGGCCAAGGCGGGAACAGTTCCATCAGAAAGAAAGTTCTGGAAAAATGACTTGTTAAACGAAAGGTGTATGTGTACACAAATAGGAAAAGTACTCACTGTGAAGTTTGATAGCATGAGTGTATGTAATATTTTTTAGGTACTGGTTCAAAGTAGTTAGAAGGTTCAAAAGGTGTATGAACAGATTATCAACTTTCATTGAAGAGTTGTTTGCATTAAGACTAGGTTGAGTCTTGGAATGGTGTGAGGGCGACCGTGTTGTAGAACTCTGGTAGTGAATAGAGGAAAGTTCGAAAGTTGTTCGCATCAAGACAAGAAGTTGGTCTTGGAAAAATATATTGACCACGGTGTCGTAGGAACTCGACATTTTCTAGTTGAAAACTGAGAAGGTTCAACATGCGGGTTGCATCAAGACGAAAATGAGTCTTGGAAAAGTGTAATATCGACATGTTGAAATTTTGGTTAGTTAGGAATAAGATATTCCGGCCCGCGTATGGGTTAGGGGCACGGAATAAAGGAGTTGTCCGTCTAGCTAGAAGATCGGAAAGCAACTGAGTTGGAAACGCTGGACGTCTGTGACGTCAGGAAAACGCGCGGGAAAAAATTCAAATTCTGATTTTAGACGTTATCATGGGTAGCTAGTAAGCAACCTTCCTCACTCCAGCGATTACTGATATGACCTCCTGAAAGTGAGAGGAAGGGGTGCAATCCGCGCGCAAGGAAGAAAAACTCGCGCGCGCGTAAAATGTAGGTGGAATTACTGTGCTATTCCACACATGCATTGATCAAGCGATCGGTGGATGTAGTTTTGTAAAATTGGCACCCTATATACCACTAAGCGAGTTCAAGATGGCGAAACAACCAAACCCGCCTGTGTGTGTGTCGCCCAAATAAATCCTGAAATTTTACGTGCCGTAATGTCACAATGTAGGGAGGTTTCGAGAGCGACCATAGAATGTGCCACACATCAGTAGCTATCTCGCCATTAACGCAGTAGTTAGGAATCGACATGTCTTCAGAATACGATCGTCTAGGTGCTGGCCACAGTCAGTAAATTCATTAGATGGTTTAAATACACTTTAACCGTGGTCTACTATCTTGCAAACTTATCAGACAAGGACAATTTCAGAACAGAAAGTAAGACTCATAAGCGGTCAGACACCACTAGGACGCCCGCGTTCTCAATGTGTACCCCACCAAATGCATGAAGAAAATCGCTAAGGAAATGGGAACCAGCAGGTGAACAACCGGGCTTATTGTCACGGTGGACTTGGATTCTTAATCGTTCAATAGGCATCACTTGCTCACCGTATCACTCATCGTCCAACCTAGGCCCCGTTCTCCTCGCTATACTGCAATGCTTTCGACTATTTTGTGTGGGGCGTCTTGGATAAGGAAGTGAAAAACAGGTCCGACAAGACCAAGGAGGCTCTTAAAGGCTACCATCAAGAACACCGTCACCAAGGTCTGCTTCAGCTTCCGGCCCCGCCTGGAGAAAGTGGTAGCGTCCATAATGGCAACATCGATTGATTTTTTTTGTACCTTATATATGTGACTAACTGCGTAGAAAGTTTATTTGAAACATATCAATTTGTTATATAAAAAAAATAACTGTTTTTGTTATATATCATTTTTTTCCGGATTTATTTTCGTCACACTAATTTTGGGTGCGGTGCAGTTCGGTATTAGGGAAAGGAGTGAGAAATGATTTCGCCTTCACCTAAAATAGATTAGTAAGTGCTGTAAAAATTAAAACGGTGGAAAAACGTAAACTGTTGTCGCTTCCTTCCGCCTGAGTGTAATAAGTGAACTCATTATGCTAGAATGATGACAAATAACACTGATTCCAAACTGAGCAGTCGTCCAGAACACTTTGTTGATTAAATAGAATCTGTCTTTAAATGAGGTGTCACAAAGCTGTTATATTTTAATGTGTTACTATATATTGTCCTTTTTTTTTCTTTTTTTTTTAATTGTTTTTCATGCTTTGGTACCGAAAATATTTTTTTAAATTTAATGAAAGATAAAATAGATAGCAATGCTGTTATTGTGATGCGGGATTTAAGTTTGACTAAAATAAATAATTCTCCCTTTTTGATTTTATTTATTTTTTTTTATCAGAAATTGATGAATTAATTGTACTTGTGGTAAGAGTGATAAAAAGCAATAATTGAGGAAAGCTTTCGAAGATTGGTAGATGTAACGTAGAGGCAGAAGGTGAAATATTCAGAATGGAAGTAAGGTTAAGTGGAAAAAAAAAAAAAGAAAAGTAATAAAAATGGCGGAAAATAAAGAAACGCAAGTAGAGAATAAAAAAGCAGGTGGAAAAATCGAGTGAAAAAGAGAAAAAAAAAAGTTTTAAAAATGAAAATTATGAGAAGAAACAATAAAAATATATCAGAAACGGAATTAAAGAGAAATACGAAAATGTTAACGAGATTAGATTTAGAGATAAACTTATTTTCTTTAATAACTTGAAGTAATGTAGACAATAACAACAGAAAAAAGCATCGCTTACTGCAATTGTCTTTAATTCAATCGAAGCTAAAAGGCAGCCGGTGCCGCAGATTTCCAGAATGGAAGCAAATGTACGCAATAATCAAGAATTCTTAAATAACTCTAAAAAGGCGTATATTGAAAGAAGCATATTTTTTTTAATGTAAAAAGAGATACCGAAAACAAAGAATGCTAAAAATGAAATAAGCGATGCACTCAGTCGAATGAATGGTAGGTTTCGGTGTGGTATGGGTGCGGGGTGGGGAAACAGACTGAATTGTAAAAGTGCAGTTTAAAAGAAAATGAAACCGAGGAAAATCTTCAAAATAAGAGATGGAAGAAGCCAGGACAATAACAAAGTTTTGAAGACACTGTTTGTATAGGAAGGTGACATTAGTCTGTGAGTTGGCGCCAACTCACTCTATATTCAGTAAATGCTCAAAAGATTGCCGTATAACTTCAAACAAACGCTTATATACACACACATACACTTATTCTAGTATGCCTGCGTGTTTACTGTGAGTGATCGAGTACTAGACGTAGGATAAAACGGACTAAGTTCAACAAGGTGCAGGGATTGGTAAAAACAGTTGAAAGACGTATACATTTCTGCCGGGAATGATACAAAACCGCGGTAATGGAAGCACGCGTTGTTGTTCAATAAGTACGACTGTTAATTGTCGTGGCGTTGGATTAATACCAGCGGAAGAAATAATAATGGTTTACTACAGACGTCATTACTTGTTTAATAACATCTTACATTTCTGTTTGAATTTCAAGAATGAGAAATTATCATTACATTCATTATTTACACTGAGACTATTGTACCAATCTATATTGTTATCACAACGTTTCGGCCATTGCAAACACCGGGCTTCATCAGATGATTTTTCGATCTGGGTAACCTTTAAGGAATTTTCAACTGAAACCTTTATTTAATCTGCTGGATATATTGTAAATTAGCTTCGGAAATGGAATCGGGGATGCTGTTTTTCTTTACATCCGCCACACATACATACATATATATATATATTGAACAATTAAAAAAATATATATTAAAAAATTAAAATCTTCAGACACACTGGGTTGTAGATTAATATTCTTTTTTATTATTATTATTTCATTTAGATTCCTCGACTAGTTTCGGCCAAAATGGCCATCATCAGAAGAAATATTTCTCCTTGCTGGTAGCAGCAAACTACAGAAATGAATGTCTTGATGGAGAAAATGAACTTTTGTCTGTAGTTTTCATTTGCTTTTTGCTTTTTTTATCTTTTTAACATGAATCTTTTAACATTCCTTGTGTTGGTCAAACAGTCTCTTTTAAGTTGTTATTTGAGATAAGAGCTGGATGGATCTATGCTTCTCTGAATTCCCCTGGTCAGTTTGACAGTTTTATTGGTCCTGGAGAGGGGATGTGTCTCTGTTAAGTGTTTGTGTGTGTGTTATTTGGTTCTTAGGGAGTGAGTGAGTATGACATGTGTAAGCGTGTGTATTGCTGTGGGTGTGTTATCATTTGGCTCATTAGAGAGTGAGTGAGTATGATGTGTGTAAGTGTGTATATTCGTGTGGGTATAAGTGTAAGGCCTCGACACCTCCGTACGCATGTCTGTTTTGTGTGGGTGAGAAATGTGGGTAGGTTTTGATTTGTAGAGTTATATATTAGTACTAAATATATTGTTAAATTTATGGTTTAGCCCGGCTGGATAGTGTGTTTTTAGACGTTGTGTCCACTTATTTTCATGGAACTCTAAAATCTTTCTAATGTTGTCTGCTCTGAACTTTTCTATTCTCTCAATTATAGTGAATTTGGCATGGATTTTGAAATCGTATTTTTCCAGGCGGAAATGTTGTTCTACAGGTAATAATTTTTCATGGGGAGTCGACTTATATAGTGGCAATAAAGTCACTATATAGTTAATTATAATAATGCAAAGCATTGAAATAAGTGGCTTGTGCTTCGAACTGTATCGGTAATCCATTTGCTACTGTTTATCGTAGCATTTTATTATTAACCAGACTTAACAGGAATCATTAAAAATAATATTTAATATTTTTTTGGCTGTTGATTAATTACTATTGTAAGCAACAGTATAGTGACTTTATTGCCACCATGTCTCTGTGTATAATAGTGATTTTCTAAGCTCGGCTTAGATGTGGCACAAGGCCGAAAGTATGGGGCACTCTGTGAGGATCGAACTCACTACTCAGTCGTAAATGATCTAGCAATACAAGCTTTCTAACCATTACACCACGTCGAGGTGCCCCTCTGTGTATAATATATATAAAATCATAATTTGCGGCTCGCTATAAAGTTGATGTGTCTGCTTGATTGACTAGATATTCCTTGTTGCAGATAACTGACCAAGTGCATTTGTCTGTCTTCAACACCCACAGAACTAGCCTGGAATTTATAATGCAACTCTACCAAAATTATTTATAGACTCTGGAATAGCGCAAATAAGCTGTCGGAATAAATGTGAAAACTGCCAGTACATTAAAATCATTGGGCACAATGATTTGTGACTTTGTTAGTGTTACCACCGACGGCTTTCGAATAGTTGAAAAGACAAAGCTTGGGTGTACCCGTGGGATTAGTTTCGGGAACTACCCAATGGTGAAACACGCTGAGATGATCTTGCCGGACCAACATTTTCAAGAAATCACTTCCTTGACAAATCGACCGGGTCTTCCTGTGGAAATCTAACATTCTACCTATTAGGCTATGGACCCAACCCAAGGCCACAAATATGGACTAAGTGGGAATCGAACTCGCTGTTCACAGGGATTTACACTGAAGTAGTTAGTTTACAGGATTTCTGTTTTTCTCTAAAATCACGTTTTATTCCTTTTCAGAGCGATAGATATCGTGGATTTTACAAGCATTGTAGAAAGAGCGTTAGGAACAGACAGCTTTCTCTTACTTTCCCGTGTGTTTAGTATTGGGCTTCACCGATCTGGCTTTGCAGATTTGTCCTCGGATCTTGCCAGTTTTACTTAAATACTTTAACTTTTCGTCTACGTCCTCATTCAGTTCTTGTTATTCTCGTGAAAGATTTCCAAGTTTTGTTTATGAAATGAATATTTTTTTATTTTTTTTTTTTTTTTTCACTCGGTCAAAATTCGATAACAACTCTAAGAAAAGAACCAACCTACACTACTCTCTCCTTCTCTCTCGAAGAATTAAATGTATTTTTCTTAAAATGTCCAGTACCAAACAACTACTCTTATTCTCTAAGTGAAATGTTAAAGGGTAGGAATGAAGACGAAAGCAACAATAACGACATAATAGTAAAGAGGAAACAACGATAGTTCTATAAAAAAAAGTCTCAGATAGAAAAATGTAACTTTCATAATTATAGTAGTAATAGCGATAAAAAAATAATTATATAAATTTTGCCGTCTTGGGTAAAACGATAAACTACGTCTAACAGCAAGGCCTCTGATCAGGTTTTGAGGAGCGTGGAACCACCTTTTAATTGTTGTTGCTCCCAGGTCCAACCTCACTCGGGGTGGTAGCACCTGTTAGGATACCAGCTATGGGCAAATAGTTAACCCAAAGCAAACTAGGATCAAAACACTATGAAACCGTAAAAATAGGTTTTAATATCAGAAATAATTTGTAAAAATTTATTATAGTAATACATTTTTGATGAAAAAAAATATTGCCAGGTATATATTTCTTGATATATATTGACAGGTATATATTTCTTGATATATATTGACAGGTATATATTTCTTGATATATATTGACAGGTATATATTTCTTGATATATATATTATACTTGATATATATTTTCTTATATATTTATGATATATACATACAGGTATATATTTACTTTTTTTTTTTTTTTTTTTTTCTTTCTTTCTTTTTTTTCTTTTTTTTTTTTTTTTTTTTTTTTTTTTCATTCTTTTTTTTTTTCTTTCATTTTTTTTTTCAGTTTTTGAATTTCTTTCATTCTTTCTTTTTTTTTTTCATTTCTTTCTTTTTTTCCTTTTTTTTTTTTTTTCCTTTCTTTTTTTTTTTCTTTCTTTCTTTTTTCTTTTTTTTTTTTTTTTTCTTTTTTCTTTTTTTTTTTCCTTTTTCTTTTTTTTTTCTTTCTTTCCTTCTTTTTTTTTTATAAATATTTTATTATATTTTTGGCTATCAATTAATTTTCTTCTTTCTTCCATTTTTTAGGTTCTTTAATTTATAAAAATGAAAAATACTAGAAAACAAAACATTTCTTAATACTACTTGGCATAAATTGCTTTATTTCTTTTTTAAATTTTTTTTTTTTATTGAAAAAATTTCTTTAAATACTTTTTCTTTAAGTTACATTTCTTTCTTTTTTTCGGATATAAAGAGACCCCGATATAAGAAACCCGGATAAAATTTTTTTCTATTTTCAAATTTCTTTTTTTCTTTATTTTCTTTTTTTCTTTTTTCTTTTTTTTTGGATTTTTTTCTTTCTTTCTTTTTTTTTTTCTTTTTATCGGGTTTTTTTTTCTTTCTTTCTTTAAATTTCTTTCTTTTTTTTTTTCTTTCTTTTAAATGAAGGTCTTTTTTCTTTGAAGGAATGGTTTTTTCTTTTGTTTTTCTAGCTTTTTTTCATATTTCTTTCTTTTTTTTTTCTTTAATTCTTTTTTCTTTAGGCTTTCTTTTTTTTCTTTCTTTCAATGGAATGGAATTTCATTTTTTTTAAAATGAATTCTTTTTCTACCTTTTTTTTTATCTTAAATTTCATTCCAATCAATTTATTTCTTTTTTCAAAATTTAGTTTGTCGTTATTCATTCTTTTTCAAATATAAATTTTAAATTTAACATAAAAATACTAGGCTGATCAAAATCGACCTATCAAATAAATTTTAAATTTAAAATTTGGACCTCATAATGTATAAAGGACCATTCTAAATTATAGCAACATATGTTCATTTTAGAAATGATTGAAAATAAAATACAAAAAATTTATTTTTTTTTTTTTTTTTAAATTTTTTGATCTCACAACCATTTTTTTTACATTGTGAATAGTAACTTTGGATAAAACCAAATTTATAAGATTCCCGGAAATACAATCTTTTCTCTTGTTGAACAATTTATTCTAAGAATTTGAAAATTATAAATACAACAAATAGAAAGGAGGATAATAAAAATATCGTTAATTCATTTTTTATTACCAATTTTTTAAAATCTTAAACAAATCATCTTTCAAGGGCAATACGTTATTGTTAGTGTGTGAAATCAATTTAATTATCATTGGAATGAAAATATTCCTTTTTTTTTTATTTGCTTTTCGAAAATTATGTACAATTATAAATTTCATTAATATATTCATAATTTTTCAATGAATTGTAAAAATGGAGTCAGTCGTTGTTTCATTATTTTTTTT
>CAHIKZ030002153.1:232500-355000 GCA_903632075.3 Acanthosepion pharaonis
CGGACAGCACCAGTTGTGACGTTTTTGCCGCGGCGTCAGCTGTTCGCTCCTCGCTGCTCCAAGTGTGACGTTCCAACCCTTTGGTTAGATGATTACCAGCCTCGCCGTTCCCAACTCGCTTCCAACACCTGGTTGCTAGGGTAACTGCACTGACCTCCGGTCTGCCTACCCACGTTGTGATTAGATCTTAGACAGACGGGATCAAACAGGGATTGGGGCCGTATGCAAGCTGGGTCCAACGGGGGTGACAACACACAAGAAAAAGAAAAACTCACGAGGCCAAAAATTACTGATAAAAAAGGGTAACAACCTTTTATATCTAAATATTCGTTACATAAAAATTATTCCTACTTCCCGACCCGTTTTGTGGACTGTGGCACCAAGCTTCTACCATACAACTTAAAGACTTCGAGTTGCCTACTTTCTAGAAATTTGCATGTCGGGGTGTGGTTTGGTTTCGACACTGGGCGCTGATCTCTACCAGTCGTTCACGGCTGATTCTACTTGCCGTCAGTGTGCGAATTGACTTCTTCTCTTCGGCTTGAGTTGGACGAATTTCTTCACTTCGATTTGGGTTGTACGAATTTCTTCTAGGCGCAACTGCAAGTAATTTCTTCTCTTCGGCTTGCAACTCTTCTCGTCAAGGTCCGAACTCTTCTCTCTGCCGTCCGGGGCTGAACTCTTCTTAGGCTCTCGGGCAATTTTCTTCACTTCAACTTGGGCTGGGCGAATTTCTTCACTCCGGGTTCTCTTGCCCGCAAAGGAGCGAATGAACCGGGCCGGCGCCCGCGTTCAAGCTCCCTCGCTGTCCGCGGTCCAGCTGCAACTCACTTCTGTCGACTGGGGTCCTGCTTTTAATGACGCCGTAACAAACTGGGGTGGGTCTGTCGGCGCCAGGGCTTTTCTTGATAATTCCAAAAGTCGCATTATTTCTGATTTCCCATTATCGCTCTTACTTTCACTCCTACTTCCTTACAGTGCCTCTGGGCGGGGAGGCGCATACCCGTTTCCCCTGGTCTCTCGTATGTCAGGTGACCGCTTTCGACCAATGGAGTCCTGGTCGAGCGTCTTTCCTCTTCCCTCGCACATCACGTGACCGCTCTCGGCTAATGAGATTCTGGTCGGGCGTCTCTCCCTCCTTCGTGACGTCTCCAATCGGGCGTGGTCAATCCGGGGCTTTGTTCTGGGGAAGAAACACCTTGTTTAAAAAAACAAAATTTAAATTGTCCTTTTCGTATACGTGGTATTTGTCAAAATAGCCCGCCGCTAATTAGATGTGACTTCAGGAAGAATTTTTCTCGTCCTGCCGGCGCCCTCTGTGAGCTAAAACAATTGCTTTCACTTCTTTCTTTCGCTAACAACTGGTTAATAAACCGAATAAAAATTAAATCATATTTCTATGAATATCTCTTTTTAGTCTTTCTAATAATGCAGGGTGCCACACTTGTGAGAGAAACGAGATAATCCTATATCCTCAGTATTATCCTTGTGAGAGAAAATTATGGCAAAAACAATGAATATCATTGAATTCGATCCCTCGAAGGTTAAGCCACATTCCGCGAATTATGTACAAAGAGAAACTAATTTTGACACCCACTTATTTATATACAAATAATCGTTTCTTCTATGTGACGTGTGCTTTCAGGGGATGGTCGTTGATCTTAGTAAAGTTTGTATGCTACTAACCCTCCTAATCGCTGCTCTGTTATCCATTTAAAAGCTTGGGAATGCCGGGTGTTGTAAGCTTGGATGTGCAGATGGTGCAATGGATAACGGCTCTGAATTGTTAGTCGGGTGCCGACTTCCAATTGTGGTTTATTATATTTATTTACGCGCAATTACCCTTAAGAATGGTACGAATCAAATTTTCTCCTAGCTATGACTTAATTAGTAAGACTCATCTCACTAAAACCATTATGATGTCCCAAATTTCAATATAATTCCGAGAAAAATATTTTAATTTCAGCATTAAATAATCCGTAGAGATTGATATGCCACTAAACAAAAAACTGCATCACTTTACAAAAACTCGTTAGATAATTAACTCGCCGTTTTTCTTTCAATCTCTTGCCTCCTATATGTCTTGTGAGTGTCAAATTTTCCAAGTCTCCTCTCATTGTGCTCCAGAAATTTTCAAGTATGTTATCTTTTTGTTTAATAGTTCTCTCTCTTGTCAAATCCTTTTCTCGTATTCAGTGCAATCACAGACAGGACAAATTTGAACTGCTGAAATATTGCAAATGTTTTCATTTTGCTTTAATACAGTAACCCGTTTACAATGGCGACGTTTCTCTTCCTTGAAACTATACATACAAATTAAGGCTTTTAATATTAAATTACAAATTAAATAGAAATATGCATAGACAAAAATAAAATATCTATGTGCACACCTGATTGTCACTCGTTGACGTGGTGGAGTGACTTGAGTAGTCTAATGACTCTGAAAACGATGCCGTCGGAAGTTCTAAAGACCTGGGGGCACCCTTGGCGGCAAGGTGAAAGAGGAGGACCCAGACAAGTCACAATAACCCCGAAGACCTCAACGTTGAAACAAAATGATGATGATTATAAAAGATCTCAACGCTTGAACCAGCAGGTGAAGAGGGCAATGCATGACGGATATCGCTACACAAGGCGTCAATCGATATTATAATAGTCAGCGGCAGTCCGTTGCAGTTTCATAACTGGATTCTGCATATCTCAATCCGTATATGCCGTAGGGGAAGTCATGAAATCAAGTGTGTGGTCGCTTCCTAGTAAGTTGGGGTCCACCTAAAATAAATTCAAGTCAACAGCACTTTGTCCTACTCTGATTTTCTTTCACCGTTTAACCAAAGCCAAACGGCGATAGGGAATGAATAACGGGAGCAGGTTTTAGTGAAACTGTAAGCTTCTAGTCCTGGAGTTCCACGTTAGGTTAGCGACGAATACAGTATTCATCATCATCATAAAGGAAACGAACAGCAAAGAAGAAATTAAATTCTTGGATACGAGATAAAGCCGACGACGACAAGAAGAAATTACAATAATTGGTTCTACCTTTTAATGTGACGAGTTGGTCCTACACTCCAGTTATCGTTAGATTGTTATGTCTTAAAAGTAAATTCAAATAAACGCAACAGTGTCTATTTGCAGAGATAATTTCAAGCGAGTTAATATCAGAATAATGTGTAATGGCCTCGTTGTAACAAAAGGTCTTCATTGGTAAGATTAGGTTAAACTGATAGCATTTTGGGAAGGATTGTTATTGTCCGATAATAATAATTCTATAGAAAGTAGCAAACAAGAGTGTGGAGAATAAATAGTACAGGAATCCAACGAGGACGAGTAGAAAAGTAATACATTTTATACCGCTTTTTATTGCTAGTTTTCTGGATTTACTTCATTAGATAAAAGTAGGATGTGCAATAATTTTTAATTAACTGGAAAACGAGGTGTTAAAACTACAACTTTAAAGTAAGAAACAAGAAATAAAGGAGAAGCGTAATCAGAAAATATAATTTGAAATATGAAACCATTGATGGTCTTTGGAAAAGAACTCGCTATATGTTTATTCATGCATCAAACTTCAACTTAACTTGAGCAGTAAAATATAAACTATTGTTTTTTATAAATTCGTTATTTTCCTGAACTGTTTTGACTATTAATGCCAAGAATTCCGTCTCCTTTTTATTTCGCAGCTCCGCGTTAATTTTATAACAAGTATTTCATTGAAATCTTCTTTTCTTCTTTAACTGCACTGCGTTAAATATGTCTGATTTTTTTTTTTTCGCTTAAACAAACGAGGCTACATATATTGTCTTTACAGATTCCATCACCTTTACTGGAAGTAGTTAGTATATGTCACTAATCATGAACGTTCCGTCTAGGGATCAAGTTGCCAAGATGACGCAAAACCTTCCCTGATAAGTTAACGATAAAGAAAATTGCAAAGTCGGCGCTGTTTTTCTACTCCTACAAGAACACTGAATGTTTTAGACGTTTGATTGGTAGATTAGTTTTCTACAGCTTGTCAACCTATTTCGGGTTACTTAAAAAAATCTTACAATATTTTCCGGTTTTAAGACCGTGTTTAGTGATAAAAGTATTACTAATTATCCCATAGCTGGCGAGAGAAGCGGTAGATTCGTACATTTCGTGAGTGAATATAACGAACCCAACTGAAATTTGAACTCTGCTCTCCTATTAACAATTCTGAACCATTATCTATTACACTGTCCGCACATCCAAGGTTACAGCACATGGTCTTCTCATGCGGTCACCCATCTAGGTACTGACCAGGCTCGACGTTGCTTAACTTCGGTGACCGTACGGGAACATGTTTCAACGTGATATGGCAGAAACCTGTTTTAGAAGTGATTCATTAGGAAATACTGATGCATTTTATCCCCATGCAGAATAAGAGATGGCCTAAAAACCTGTCCTGCAAAATTTTTTATTAATAAATTTACAATAAATTGACAACATTGCCATTTCACTGAAACAGGCTTTAACGCATTTTATCTTTTCTTCGTCCTTTTTATTTTGCTCACTCAAACCAAGTGGCGTCAGTGTTATTTCGGCTCCGGTAAAAATTGAATAGACCATTATTTATTAGGTATTGGCACAGCGTAACGGTCGTGCGGTCTAAGGAACGTACTAACGAAGGGGATGCAAGCAGAATTGTAATAGATATTTCGGACAGAATTTATGTAATGCTATGTAAACAAACATTTATTAGACAGAAGAAAATACAAGAAAAAAATCACCTTAAATGGCAATTCTAAAAATAAATTGATATATTAAAATGGGGAAAATAAAACCCTAGAAACTGCTGACCGGTTTTTCTTCTTCTCTCGTCAGAGCTTGATCCAGTTAAAATTACATGCACCACAACTAAACAAGTTGTAAACTATATGTTCTTGTTCTTAAACTGGTTTCTCCGTTGTTAATTGTCTTGTTTTTAAACACCATCCACTTTCAATAACATATCGGACCATAATTCTCGAAAGATGGACAACAGTGTTACTTTTCAGGCAATAGTCCAAAAGCGTCTCTGCTATCCTCTGTCTTTCTAACAGCCAGATCAGGCCGAATGGGCTGCCATATAGGCAAGAGGCTGCCCAGTGTTCACTTTTCAGTCGCAATAGTCCAAAAGCGTCTCTGCTATCCTCTGTCTTTGTAACAGCCAGATCAGGCCGAAAATTGAGTATTGCTGCCATATATAGGCAAGAGGCTGCCCAGTGTTCACTTTTCAGTCGCAATAGTCCAAAAGCGTCTCTGCTATCCTCTGTCTTTGTAACAGCCAGATCAGGCCGAAAATTGAGTATTGCTGCCATATATTGTTCACTTTTCAGTCGCAATAGTCCAAAAAAGCGTCTCTGCTATCCTCTGTCTTTTGTAACAGCCAGATCAGGCCGAAAATTGAGTATTGCTGCCATATATAGGCATGCCCAGTGTTCACTTTTCAGTCGCAATAGTATGCTATCCTCTGTCTTTGTAACAGCCAGATCAGGCCGAAAAAATTGCTGCCATATATAGGCAAGAGGCTGCCCAGTGTTCACTTTTCAGTCGCAATAGTCCAAAAGCGTCTCTGCTATCCTCTGTCTTTGTAACAGCCAGATCAGTATTGCTGCCATATATAGGAGATTTGTTCACTTTTCAGTCGCAATAGTCCAAAAGCGTCTCTGCTATCCTCTGCCTTTGTAACAGCCAGATCAGGCCGAAAATGGAGTATTGCTGCCATATATAGGAAGACGCTGCCCAGTGTTCACTTTTCAGTTTCAATAGTCCAAAAGCGTATTCACGTGCGTAATGAATTATTTTCCACCCCCACACTTCATGGAATTTGTTCAAAACTATATTACTTTACCGGAAAGGTTAGAACTGGTGAAACTAAGACCAGCCATGCTAGGCACATTTTAGAGAACAACCTTTTCTATTACAACGGTGAGATCTAAATTCCGTTCGAGCAACTTCTTCCCCCGAACCGATGCTAAGTGGAACCGACTTCCTAGATCACTGCAATCATAACCTGTTCAATTCTAGAGTTAACTGTTGTCTTCCCCCACATATCACCATAAACTGTGCCTCTTACACGGTAACGCTCTACCTAGAGTGGCTTGTGCCTTTTAGTTCTAAATACGTCCACTGCACATATGCAGATGGGTAAACCCCTACCTGTTTGCGGTGGGTGGCGACCCGTGATGTCTGGGGACAGGATCCTTGTGGTTGGGGGTTTCAGTTGTCGGGGTGATGCACTTCCGATTCCCAGCATACCACTTTGACCCTACATGGACTTGACAGGCGGTCGGAGAGGCCCGATCCGATCAATCGATTGGTCAGGTCAAGCACTAACGCCTATAACGATACCAAATTGAGTATTTTAAGGAAACTTTACCCAAATGAACTATTGGTTGAATAACAATTTAACCTAATTTATAGGCGTTAGAATGCGCTGGCCGGGGGCCAATCGGTTCGTAGAGGAATTTAGGTTTGGACATAGCTGTTAACCGTTCAACTTGTTCATTGAAAAATTGGGTAGTGAAACAAATGTGGTGACAGTTGCTCAGGGCTTCTCACGAATACTAGTATGCCGGGTTGTGTAGCCCTAAACTGTCAAGGCAATTGGGTTTCCCCCTTGACATGTCCCAGCGTTCGGCTCCGAGGTGGGTCGGAAGCAGAGACATTGAAATTTCATTCATATAAATTATGAATCAAAATAAAAACCCCAACCGATACTTTTCGGATTAAGATTCTGAAAAAAGAAACTAAAACGAACTTTCCCTGATTTTTGTCCTCTTAGAACGAAACTCCTTTGTCGCGATTCTCCCTTTTCTTGGTTGAGAAAATATTGTCCAGTCGAATTAATCCGAAATCAGTTAGAAAGTTGAGAGACAGCAATTTGATGACGGAGGTTGAAACCAGAAAACACGGGAATCTATAATGAAAATAAAGACTTTTCAAAATGTGAATATTAAAACTTTCCCCCACAAAAAAATAAATACACCAAACGCAGTGATTAGAAGTAAAGTGCTCTCTCTGGCCATACCAGAAGAAATTTCATCTAGCTTCGATACTGAGGGAGTCTCTGATTACCGAAGAATTTCTATTAAAAGAAATGGTGGATACATGCATCCTTACGTTTAAATCATCTAAGATTCCATCTAAAATCAAAATAGGCTACCATGTCGAACCAGTGGAGTTATATATCCTGGCTCCTCTAAGATGTTTTAGATGCCAAAAATTTGGACATCCCAGATAGCTGTACAAGTTGCCCTACAAGCGAAAAATGTGACCAAAAAGGCTATGATCATGGGGAATAGGGGTGTCAGGATTAAATTAAATGCGCAAATTGGGAGGAAAATCATCCAGCTTAAGACAAACATTATAGATGTGAAATATAAACGGGACATTTCTTTTACAGAAGCAGAAAAAGTAGTTAAAGGGTACATGATGGGCTCTTCCTACGCAGGTGTAGTGGATAGGACATGTTTAAATAACTCCAATCAGACTGACAATTATACGGACCTTATTGAGTCTCGTATGCTTGGCGCAGAATGTGTGACCAATTTTCAATAAAATTAAAAAGAAATATATTACAAAGAATTAGGACAGACTGAACCAGAAAAAGGTTAAAAGGAAAAGGTAACTGTCAGTAAGAGTATAACATCTTCTCAGACCGAAATCTCTCCTCCCCAAAAATGTTAAGCCATCTGCAGAGCAAAGGTCACAGGTCGCCTATTGGTCCACAAAATTCCATAAACACTATATTAAGTGCATCGGAATCGATCAAACAAAAGTTGGAAATCCGTAAGGTCCAAATCTCTACTAAAAATCGGTTTGATAAGTTGGAAGAGATGGAAGTAGATAGCCAAAACCCACAAAAGTGTCAGCGATTCTCAATTAAAACAAATTAAAAACTAATAAGCCATAAACACGAGAGTACAAGTATGTAAAAGATAATGCAATGGAATGCGGTGGAATGAAGGCAAATATTAATGAGTTAATTCTGTTGATAACAGACCTGACTCCGTCAGTTATTTGCCTTCAGGAAACCTTTCTTAAAAGGGGTAATAAAAGAAATATTAGAGAGTACCAGCAATACAATTATATAAATGATTTCTGGTCTTCGGGCATCAGGTGGTACAGCCATCCTAGTCAGGACTGATGCTCTACAAAAATTTAGATGAACTTAAAAACAAATTTACAGGTGATAGCTGTAAAAATAACGCCACATAGATCAGTTAACATCTGCTTGGTGTATATTCCACCGAATGGAGAGAAAAATGAAACCGAATTGCAGAAAACTGTAAGGCAACTCCCTGCTTCTTTTATGTTACTAGGGGATTTTCATTGTCACCGCAGCATATGGGGCTGTTAAAGATACAAACCAGAAAGCAATGAGTACGGAATCTCTTATAAATAATGAAAAGTTGTGCATCTATAATGATAAATCCCCCAAATTATATATAATCAATTCTTTGGCTGTTACTCTGAAATAGGTGGATCGCTCAAAGATAAATCTATCTTTATGGACTTTTCTGGAAGATAGTGATGGACACATGTGTTAGCGATCATTTTCCAATTGTCGGGCAAAATTTAGATCAAAGTGACAAAAATCCCTAACGTCTGAAATTGAGTAAAGCAAACTGGGGGGGGGATTTCAAAGACTATGTTCTAAAAAACTAAAAGAAGGATCATACATCAAGGACATAACATAGTTTACAGAAAACCTGCTCTATATAGCAAAAAAAAAAAGAATTTGAAAGAATAAAATAAAACGTAATAGACCTTGTTTAATGATGAGTGTAAAAGTCGTAAATAATAAAATAACCAGCAAAAACGAGATCGCTGACGAATTAGGAATAACCATCTCAAAAACTCATCAGCCAACAATGTTAGTCAACAATTTAAGTTCAAACAAAAAGTTGACAAAAAAAAAATGAACTTTAAATCCAAAAATGTTGAGAGCTACAATCTTTCATTTACGATAGAGGAATTGAATGAATCTGTAAAAAAAAAGCCCATAACACAGCTGTTTAACCAGACGATATTTCTTACCAATTCCTAAAGCAGCTGCCAAACAAATCGCTGCAAATGTTGCGAAAATTATTTAATAAGATATGGACAAGTGGTCACTTCCCAGATTTGTGGAGACAATCTTTTATCATTCCTATTCCGAAACCTGGGAAAGATGACTCAGAACTTGGAAATTACAGGCCCCGATAGCATTAACCAGTTGTCTGTGTAAAATCATGAAAAGAATGTTCAACAACAAATTGATTTGACATTTGGAAAAGAACTGCCTAATCAGTGATTACCAATGTGCATTTAGGAAAAAAAAAGTAGTAGCATGGGTTACTTAGTGCGGCTGGAAACTTTTGTCAGGGAAGGAACATCACTTCGACTTAGAAAAAGACTATAATCCTATGCGGAAATTCAGCATATTAAAAGATTTGCATGAATTGGGTTTAAAAGGTAGACTGGCAGAATTCATAGGGAACTTCCTAAAAAAAAAAAAAAAAAATATTGAAATTTCCAAGTTCGTGTTGAAAGTACACTATCGGCAGTACAAGAGGAAGGAATTCTACAAGGAAGCATTCTATCAGAGACTATTTTTTGCGTTAAAATCAGTTCCATAGTTAAATCCCTAAGCCCAGGAGTTAAATGATTCCTCTGTTTTGACGATTTCTTAATCTTGTAGATATGAACACAATAGAAAGGTGACTTGAGCAATGCTTAAATGAAATACAGAAATGAGCCATGGAAAATGGGTTTACGTTTTCTAAAACGAAAACTTAATGTATACCTTTCTGCAAATTAAGGAAATTACATGATTCATGCTTGAAATTAGATGAAGCAGAAATTCCAGTATTAGAAGTTTTCTAGGTGTAATCTTCTGACAGGAGAATTTCATTCCTCATCTGAAGTATTTGAAAACAAAATATAGCAAAGTACTACAACCTGTATGTAGTGGTTCATACTGAATGGGGAGCAGATAGGTATACTTTGATTAAACTATATAGATCGCTAATCCTTTTCAAACTGGATTATGCTAGATTTATATATGGGTCAGCCAGAAAGTCGTACATTAAAATAGGTCAAATTACTCAGGGCTTTTAAATATATGGAGGGATCAGAAGCCAGTGAAACCCATCCACATCTACGGTGTATTTGGCAAATTATGTAAAAATTATGCCCAAACTAATTTATATGACCCAAACTGGCGTTCAATTCCGTCATGCAGAAAATGCCATATGGAAAAAGCCATACAACGATATGAAACTAGGATGAAATCCATTGCTGAAAAATTAGGTACTTCATTGTCAAATTTAAAAGAAAGAATAGCATCCAGTATTCCACCATGGACGATTCAACATCCTGAAGTCCTTCTTGAAATGCATGATTTTCCAAAGGAAAAAAAAAATCACCCTTTCACATTTCTGAATAAATTCCGGGAAATACTGGAAAACTTCCATAACTATACAGCAATCTATACAAACTGGTCCAAAAGCGAGGACAAAATAGGATGTGCCACAGTAAGCCAAAAAAAATTACCAAAAAGAAACGCCTCTCAAGGGGAAGTTCGATTTTCACTGCAGAGGCTTAGGCGATTGGATTAGCTCTAGACATTATCACTAAGAGTAAACTCGAGAACTTCCTAATTCTTTCACACTCACTCTCCATATTATCAGCTTTGGAAGGTAACAAATCCAATAATCCAATGATTATTAAAATATTACAGAAAATCAACAATGAACAAAAAGAGAAATATATGTTGGATCCCTAGCCACATTGAAATAAAAGGGAACTGTAGAGCAGACCTGGCAGCCAAATCAGCTTTGAATGTGAATAAATAGACCAGATCCTATATTAGGTACCTCCACGAAATCGCTAAAAAAAGAGCATAGCTTGATGAAAAAGACGCCAACCTTGCGAAAACTAAATTTTATTGTCTAAATGCTTATGTTATTATTAAGAGAAAAAGACCAAAGTTTTTTTTAATTATTTTAAAAAAATTTTCCTTCTTTTTAGAACATTTTAAATTTTGATTAAAAAACCTTTTTCTCTTTGTATCAGCGAAACTAGTAAATAAATAGGACAATTTTTAGCACGTTTTTTTTGGTATGACACACATTAATTTCCATGCAAAAATAGAAATAATTATCGGATGTTAATGAAACTTTCAGGAACTATTCACAGATGATCGAAATTATTATAAATATTTTTTTTTGAAAGTCATGGTAGAAATATTTTTAAAATATTTATCCCCCCCCCATAACTAATTTTATGAAAACGCTAGAAATTGATCGCATCGGTTTTAGTGATTACAATAATTAAAAAGCACAGGGCTTTGAGGAATGCAAATCATGTTTTTTTTTTTTTAATTGGATACGCAGTACCTGAAAATCAGCTCTGAATTGTAACATACAAAACTCAATAAAACAAATATATTATTTAATTTCAAATGCTTTTATTTGCTTTTAGTTTTTTTATGAATATGGACAATATTTTCTGAAAGCAAAAAAAATTTTTCGATGAAAATGAATTTTAATACAATTATTTGTTATTTCATTAATTATAATAGATTTTACATTTAAGTTGTTAAAAATATAAAATTAGTTAAAAGGCGCATCAGCTTTCATAAGTGTCCTTGTGAGATAGATCTTTTTTTAGCGCGTTGTAAATTGTATCATTTTGACTAATCAGAAGATCCCAGTAATTAAGAAATGTAATTTTGTGCTTATAATCGAGCTGTAATTATAAAATACGGAAGACCAACCAGAATATAATTAAGTTGCGTTATTTGAGTTAAGCATTGTTCTCCGCTGTTAAGGCCTTTACTTTTGCGAAACACGTGTGGAGAAGTTAATTTGATTTTTCAATTTCAACTGAGAAGGGTACCTACAAGTATCAGTATCATCTTATGAAATTTATATGATCTTATTTTTATATTAATCTCAGTTACGACATTTTTCCATAAATGAAATATCAAAATTAATAATAAAATGAATGCAAATACAAATAACAGTAGAATGTAATAAATGTACATAAAATTATAGTATTTTATGTACAATTCTGATAAAATTTCATAAGAAATGTACCTATAAATTAATTAGATACCTTTCTTAAGAAATAGAAATTTAATGTCACTCTTAACAGTTTTATTTTAATTTCTTTACAATATATTTCCCATAAAGCATCATAAACGTAAAGGTGAAAGCCAAGTACAAAAAAAAAAAAAATAGACCGCTGAAAGTTTTCGTTAAAAATAACAGGGTAAATAATTTGTTCACGTAAATGTAAATTATTTCACTTTTCTCCTTCCGTAGAACAAATTAGCCTCATTGAATTCGTAAATATATCATTCATCACATGTCAAGAGACGCGAAAGTTTATGACCTGCTTTGTTTTATTTTCAAATTACATCTTTTTGGCACAAAAAGCTAAGTTAAGTTTGGTTCAAAAATATTTTAAATAAACATTATAATTTCTGATTTTCTTAAAATAAGTTTTGAAAAAATGATAATTGATATTTAAAAAATTTCAAAGTCAGATTTCCAGTTTTTTTAAAATGGAAAAAAATGGTCAATTTTCTGACTCAAAAAAACTAGATATTTAACGAAAATTTCGGAAATTAAAAATGGAAAAAAAACACCCCAAAAAATACTTTGACCTTTCCTCTTAATAATAAACATTTAGACGATAAAATTTTGTTTTTTCGTTAAGTTTGTCTTTTTCATAATGCTCTTTTTTTTAGCGATCTCGTGGAGATCCTATCCTATATATATATAGATATTAAGGAGATAAATAAATATTTTTTTTAAAAAAAATGGCAAGAATACTGGGACGATTATCCACATAATAAACACTATGCAATCTATCCCAAGCTGGCAATAAATATCTTTCCGGAAGTCTGGAAAAGAGGAGGTGGCCCGATTACGCATCGACACAGTCTTTCCTACTAAACCGTTCAATTGGTGTACCAAGCATGTAAAATAGTATTATTCATTAAATGTTTTGACAGTGTCCAGAACTAGTTATCTCAAGGGAGCAATTTTATAATACTAATAACATGTTGGAGGTGTTCGAGAAGGTAAATATGGATGACATGCTGTCATTTCTACAAGAAAATATAAAACAGGATAACAATAAAACAGTTTATATAAAAGATGTCTACGAAGCCAGACTCTTGATAAAAAAAAAACATCCCTAGAAATAAACTAGGAAACCAGATATGTAGAGAATAAATATTGCCCGAAATTATTAAAGGAAAGAATATACCGTCAGTGTAACTCTCTCGACTTTTCAAAAGTGGTAATGAAACTTGTTTTACAAAGCGATTCTGTTACAAAGAATACATATTTTATTCGTGTAAATATATATATATGTATATATATGTATATATTGATGGCATTGAATAACCCTTTGAGATTGATAGGCAACAAAACAAACTTGTAGTTCTGGGTGTGATGATAAACTACACACGACAGAGTGGAGGTTTTGATGTGGGTGGCACCACCTCTTAATTGCTGTTCTCAGGTTAACCCTAACCCGGGGTAGTAGCACCTGTTAGGGACCCGGCTATGGGCAAATAGTGACCCTCCCAGCAAACAAATGTAAAAACCGATATTGTTTTCGTAGTGTCGCCTTTTTCACTGTATTAATTTAACAACTACACTGATATGATTCCAAGAACTAGGGGTCCCGCCAGCATTTATTATCACTGGCAGCAATCCTAACAATATAAAATATGTTGTTAGTCCTTTCTTCCAGCTTTTCTTTACGACTTCGTCTGGGAGTACTAACTGCAAGAAGACAATATATGGGCACTTAAACGTGGTGTAATGGTTTATAAACAAGCTTGTATCGCGAAATCAATTCCGAGTGAGTTCGATCCTTACCGGGCGCTCCATACTTTCGACCTTGTGCCACATGTAAGCTAATTTTAGCAAATATATGACAGTCTGAAAAAAAAAATGCTCAAGATGCGAACTAGGAATTGGAGAAGTCAGGATGTTTACCAAACCATGGAATATGTGACACAAAAATTCGAAGGCCTACTGGAATGACGAAATATGGTTTCTCAAAGACAAAGTATAAAACAACGGGAGAATTTCGTTAGATACAAAGAAACGTGTACAGAAATGTCGAACAATAGTCATTCATCCGAGATAATTGACAATTTTCTTAAAGACGAAGCCACTTGAGGTATCAGAAATGTGGTTCCACAGGAGGATGTTAAGAATATCGCAATAATAAACTGTAAACAACGGGGAAGTTTTACTGAAAATGCAAATATTAAATGTAACTTGTACTTACAATTAAAAAGTGACAGTTGAAATTTCCGGGATATTTTTTAAGGAAAAAAAAACTTTGAGCATTTGACACTAACACGGCATATTGAAGACAACGGGGATAGAGAAATAGCTAGTAACTTACCTAATAACTGTATGCTTGTAGATGGCTGACCTACCAGTAGTAGGTATAGATAAAAAAAAAACATTGCTAAGCGCTACACAGGAAACTGAGAAGACTATAATCTACCATATAGCACATAAAAGAATCTTGGCAGGTAAATATTTAATTATTCGTAGATAGAAATCTTTGTATCTAATTTTTCTTGTTTTACGAACCGTTTTATGTACACAGACAATTACGGGTACAATGTTTCAAAGATTTGTCCTTCTAGTCGGGGTCTAATAGTTTTCCAACTTTTGAAGTCTATTCTTTCATTTTGTGATCCGTTGAAACTTCCACTGTACCAGGTGTTTTGTTTTCCTTGCTGAAGACAATCAAATTCGACCTTTTCGCATGGATGGAGTAGTCGATCTTGATCTAAATATCAAAGAGTACTTTTATTTTCTAGGATAGCCTCTGGTTTAGGTACATAGCATTTGTTCACATGGTCGTACACAATTTCCTTTCGCTCTTCCTGCATTAACTTTACAGCTTTTTGTATTCTATTTCACTATTGATGTCTTCTCTCTTGTCTATTTCTCCAGAAAGGTTATGTTTGATATTTTTCTAGGATTTGCCTATTTTAGCTTTGACAAATTTCCTCCAAAAGCATTTGTTTGGGGTTGAAATAAGAATGTCACTGTTTTTCTGACTCCTCTGTCTGCTTAAAGTTCATGTTTGCTTGTCCGCGATAGTTGACGTCAAACTTTTGGCTATATATATATATATATATATATATATATATATATATATGTGTAAACTTCTCCGTGAATAATTTATTCAGCTTTATTTCTTTTATCGATATTTTATGAATTACAAGTCCCAAGACCCACTGAAAGTAGAAACTGACTGAATGAGGTAACCGTAAGGGCGTAAAGTTATGTAGGACGTAGGAGAGATGAAGGTTGAGACCAAGAGGTTAAGGATTTTAGGGGGCCGAGAAAGCATCCCATCGGAAGTTGTTTCCCTAAGTAGCGGTCCTTAAGAAGAAACATGACTAGGATGCGACTTAAATGTGCAGGTTTCATTTCTGTGTATGTACCGTGTCGGGTCCTGACTGCGGAAGTCTGATTTGACAGAACTCAGAAATGTAGCTCGTTTAAACATTGGTGATGAAAATGGCGATGCAGTAGCGCTAGCCAGCAAGGTTTCGTATGTGGGGGAATAAATTGTAGGATAGAAAATAATTCATCAGCCACAAAAGCTCGTAAATGCTTTTGAACGCTATCAAGGCTCGACAGAATTAGGCACTTCCAGATCAGGTCCGGTAGCAATACCCATTTATGCTCTGCTCTGACACTAGTAAGGAAATAGAACACTATGAGTGAGATTCTTTTTTTATTCTAGTATCTTTAATGATGGGTTATATATAAGGGTTCCGGTTGAGGCCTCTAATGACTTTGTCTCATTTGGCGATCAAGACAATGAGACTGACAAAATAAAATCATTTATGAGGAATATAGAAAATATTAGTTTCTTTAATTTCTCTCTCTCTCTTTAATTTCTCTCTCTCTCTTTAATTTCTCTCTCTCTCTTTAATTTCTCTCTCTCTCTCTTTAATTTCGCTCTCTCTCTCTTTAATTTCGCTCTCTCTCTTTAATTCTCTCTCTTTCTCTCTCTCATGCCCGAAAACTGTTCGTGGTAGATTACAGTTAGATGGATATTATGCGGATATGTTAAGATAACTGTCGACTTCAACAGGTTAAGATTGTAGTGATCGGGGAGACATCCTCTTTTAAATCGGTTCCAGAAAGCAGCGGTTCTCGGAATGAAGTTGCTTGAGTAGAACTTCAATCTCACCAATGGAATATCAAGGGAATGAGGGTGGTTCACTACAATGTGTGTGACATGGTGGGTCTGACATGTGAAGGTTAGAAGTGATGGAACTACGGCATGTAGTTAGTCTGAATACTTTCTGTGGGAACTAGCGATAGAGTAACGAGAGTCTTGTGACGTTTTTAGGGTAGAAAATAATTTGACGCCCACAGGGACGCGGAGACGCGTTCTGACTCTATCAAGACTGGGAAGTGAAGACCTGGAAGCTTCTGCACATATATGTCAACAGTACTCCATTTCCGGCCTGATCTGGCTCTTGCTAAGGTAGAGGATAGCAGAAGTCAGGTACATACCGGAACGGTACAGTCAACCGGACATTTTCTTTAGCGATGGATCCTATGAACGAGTTCCACTTGAGATCTGGGTTGAGTTTAAGTCCCAATAAGCGCTCAAGTAAAGTGTTCGATCTGGGGGGGGGGGAAATGCGTTAAAAAATCAGGAAATTTGGTATAGTTTATTTAATTGTTGTAATTTAAGTTTTAGTTACTTATTTATTAGCTTAAAACAGAACAAAAATACAAATGTTAGATGTTGTGTTCAAACTAAAGAACGCTGGCAAAATTTCTTGGCATTTTTTCAGTCCCCAATTTGTATGTTCTTTCTTAAAGAGAACAATCATCTGGCTTTGAAAATTTGGTAACTGCAGCATTTTGTAAGAACAAATGGCTTAAAAAATTGTAAGTTAATTTTTTTAGTTTATTCATATAGTAATATATATATTTTTTTTTTTCATAATGTAAATCTATATATTCCATTTTTTTCTGGGGTAAACAGTAGTTTGGTTTATAAAACGTTGGTATTGAATGTTATAAGGAAAAAACACTTGATTCTTAGAAGTACACCCATAAACTAGGGTATCGTTTATTTTATATATATATATATACTGATCTGAGAATGTCTCTAAAGCAGATCGTCAATAGAAAGAGCTTTAAGGAACAATGTTCTAGTGTGTAGATTTTAGCTATTGTATTTGAGAAATTATGCTTCCATACCTGAAATGTTTAGCATTTATTGACTGAACAGTTAATTTTTCTATCGGTCGAAATATAGACAATATTCTTTTCAGAAAATTGCCGTTCATAAGTTTATTAAATATTATAATTATTTTTAATACTGATGGGTGTCGCCTTCCAAACGTTTTATTAACGTCTATGTTGTATCTTTGTTTCTTACATTTAATTCTACCTCCAATTTTTGTTATTGGAAGTTTTCGTGTATTATTGTATATTACGTAAAGTCTTTCATTTGGTAATTTGTAATAGCACTCTGTTGATTCTAATAAAGAACCGTTTTTGTTTCGAGTCAAATTTAATTATTGATCTGCGAAAAGCATTTTAGACAAATGATGAAGTATGCGTCTTTTAGTGAGGAGGGAAACACGTATGCCATCCATGTGAAAATCTCGATCTGACGAGGCTATTTAGGAACATGACTTGAGTTTTCAGAACAATATGTCGAATTTGCAACATCATATGGTGTTGGGCAAAAGTACTTCCTAGAACAAAATAGCCTGTGTTTAATTCCGTATCTACTTCATTGAATTTGTTAAATCCTATCCAGACAGATATTTAAAATACCATTACGTAACTTATAATGCTATGAAAAACAGAGTTCCTCGTTGTTTTTATTAGTTTGTTAGTTCTGGAAAGACACCGGAATAATCACAAATCTATTCTGACAGCAAACCACCTCCATATGAACAGAAAATGAGTGAAGCAGATATGCAAAAATAGAAAGTACAGATGGAAAGTGGCATAAAACAAGGGCGTGTCTTCTCACTGGATATATTCAACCTTAACAATATAGGATATGCAGATGGAACTGTGTTGATAGACACGGGAAGTAACCTACAAAAGCTTATACATATGGTAGGAAAGGACTAAATATAAACTACAGGACGACAGAATGCATTGTTATCAGCAAATGGATGAGCCTAAAATGAAAATTATAAATAGGGATTACGAAAATCAAACAAGTACTGAAATTTAAACATCTGGGGAGTGTTCTAACAGAGGACGGAAAGCGCGACACTGAGATCCGACGACGCCTTGGGATGACCAAAGATGCATTCCAAAACCTAAACAGTATTAATAGACAGAAAAATTTCGTTCGAAACGAAGAAGAGTACTGGACTGTTATGTGATATCTGTACTCCTGGATGGCAATGAATGCTGGAAAATCTCAAAGATGAAGAAGACTTGAAGCATGCTGAGGAATCCCTGGACAGAACATGTGAGGAACGACGGAGAAAATGTAAACAAACAGGAAACTTACACTTCAACATCTAGAAGAGGCAGTTGAAATTTCTCAGGCACGTAATGAGGACGGAAGGCTTGTAAAAGCTAATACTCACAGGACAGATTGAGGGACAGGGAAAGCAACGTATGGCATACTTGACGGCCTTGAGTAAAATGATGGTAGAACAAAGAGAAATAGCAAAAATACAAAACTTCTACAAGAGACAGGAAGATGCGGCGGGCCATGAAAGTTCACGGCCTGAAGAGACAGGGCATATAAAAGTTTCATTCTTACTGTTATAATATTGGGGTTATGGATAGCGGCTTGGATTGGGGAATCGGAGAGCCGAGTTCGAATTCTTGTCGAATCCATTACATTCACTTATGTGCTAATAATACCCTTGGGAAAGGTATAAATCCGCTTCTTCTCTCACCAGCGATGGGTAAATAGCAGGAGAGATCGGGTTCTATAGAACCGGGTCTGTCCTGCAGAAAGAAATGGCAAACTACTGCAGTAAATATCTGCCTTGTCAGTGATGTATCGAAAGATACATGATCGCCTAAGTGTATATTACGCATAGCACAAAACTGACTGAATAACACGTTAAATAACTTTCTTGTTCACCAACTGTAATTTCCTCTTTTTTTTTTTTTTTTTTATAGTCAGCTGAATATGCGTTTGGATAAAAATTCCTCTTCCATTATTTAAATTTTCCCCAACTATTTTTGTGGCTATATTTACTTTTCTTTTACATCCCCCCATATATATATATATATATATATATATATATATATATATATATATATATATATTGTTTATTAAAATGTTTGGATTAGTTAGTCTTTTGGTCTATATACTATGTCCTACAGTTTTCTACCTCGTCACGTTTGAGCACGGTTCTTTTTTTTTATTTATTCTAGCCATTCACTACTTAAGATATTTTATAGTGAGTCATGTTTTCTCCATTACAAGGTCTATTTTTTATGATTCTCATATTTTTGGGTGTAATCTTTTCTATTGTTTGCTCCCCCCCTTAATGATCTCGAGTCTCCTTTCCTAATGCGATTTCTGTATCGGTTTTATTATTCAGATTGGACGTGCTTATCTAGTAGCGACCGAAATGTTTCTATCATCATTCTTACATCAATGGTGGAATTCTAATAGAAACAGTTAGCTCATTGACTTCTATTGTTTATTTGAATGTCTTGAAGTTAATTGACGTCCTCTGTATAAGTTTACGTTTTTCTCCAGTTCATCCTGATAAGAGACAATAGTGTTTTCTTTACTACAATACTTTTGTTGTTGTTTTTTTAGTTTTTTTTCGTAATTTAGACTTTCTTTACTGTTCTATAAAGTCGCCCACTTCAATGTCGCGTGTTGGTGTTTAACTTAAAATTGTCGGTTCTTGTTCGTCCAGTTCTGCTCCCTCATTTGGGATATTTTATTTCTTTTCTTCATTCAATTTATTTTGGATTGTCTGTAGATCGCAGTAACATTATATTTGTTTCAAAATATGTTCAGTCTCCATTCTTAACGAAGCTATATTATTTCCGTTCAAATTCTGATTCTTGTATATGTTTCGTCCCTTCAGGACGTAGCCGATCACGGATCACCTGTCATTTGTACTACCTAACACGTTTTCTTTTTCTCTTATTTCTCCTAAATCTGCTCTCCAATTAATGAAGCTCACTAACTAGGCTATGCGTTTTTTTCCTGTCACTCATTTTTAGGTCTTGTGAGTATATTATTTTCTAAATCCTCCCCCTTCGTTATGTACCGTAGAAATTTCAACATTCTATTCCTGATGTTAAGTATGCGTTTCCTTTTTGTTTCCATTTTCTCTAAAAACTTCGTTGTTACTCATATGTTCAGTCCATGCTATCCTCAGTATCCTCCTGTAGAATCACATTTCTGCTTCTCTGCATCTGTGGTGAGATCGTCAAGCATTCACTGTCATATAGGAGGTCTATTATTAAATAACTGTTTAGTACTCTTTTTTTCTTTTTCTTTTTTCTTTTTCTTTTTTCTTTTACTTTTACTTTTTTTTTTTTTTTTTTTTTTCTTATGTTTCAAACGAAAATTTTCTGTCAGCATAAATGGGGTCAAATACTTCAGAAATGATCCTTCGTCCGGTAAGATGGCGACATGAGCGACAGTTGTCACCTGACCTTCATCCAGCGAATCTTTGTTTAAGTTACGTGTATCAACAAATACATGACTTTATTTGAAATCGTTTCACCAACAGTATGGTTGCCATGCCACGTCTCACGCCAGATAATACGCTGAATCTCGAAATCAAGGTAAAATAAATGTCCTGCACGTGTCCATGGCTAAACTTAATGACATACTTTTGGAAATAATAAAATGTAAACAAGGAAACCTATGCCAGAAATAGGACCTAACATCGGAGAAAATGGTGAAGTTTTAAAAGAAAAGAAAAAATATATTTAAATAGAATGCATTAATAATTAATATGAAAAATCTTGCAGTTTAGTCATTGTAAAACATTCACAAGTGGAAATGTGGACGCAGACGTAAACAAGAGAATATTCAGGTGTCTGACTTGTTTTATATTATTCGATTTTCTTTTACTTTTCTTTTTCGTTTGATCTTCGTTTTTGTTTATTGCGTATATTGTTTTCAAAATGTTTGTCTTTATTCGATTCTAATATATTTTTGTAGTTTTATCTTTTTCTTTTTCTTTCATCTTTTTTATTTCCCTTTTCCTTTTCTCTTTCCCTTTTCTCTTTCCCTTTTCTCTTTCCCTTTTCTCTAGAAATTTTCTTTTTTCTCTTTCATTTTCCTTTTTCTTTCCCTTTTTCCCTTTTGTTCTCTTTCATTTTCCCGCTCTTTCCCTTTTGTTCTCTTTCATTTTCCCGCTCTTTCCCTTTTGTTCTCTTTCATTTTCCCGCTCTTTCCCTTTTCTTCTCTTTCACTTTCCCGCTCTTTCCTTTTTCTTCTTTTTCCCTTTTCCGCTCTTTCCTTTTTTTTCTTCTTTCCCTGTTTATTATTGCGACTCTTTTTCTTTAAAACTTGTTTGTATCATTTCTCAGTTTGTTTTACCATATTATATCCCCCTGGATTTTGTTCGCAATGGTGTTTTTCTGCATTTGTGTGTGTGTGTAGAGGGGGGGATTTGTGGAGGGTCTGCATTGATTTGTAGGTGTGCCTTTCTGTATTTATGTGGGTGTCCGTTTCTGCTTTGGTGTGTGTGGTATGTGTGCTTTTTTTTCTTCCACCTCTTTTTAGTATCAATATGCATATTTCATTCTTTTTATACTTTAGTTTTTATCTATTTTTTTTTTTCTTCCAACTTGACATAGTGGATTCTTGTGCTTACTTTTCTGCTAAGTTGACTACCGAGTACCACAAAGATAGCCTCCTTTAAATAAGCCTTTTTTTTTCTTTCGTGGTCTGTTAGAATCCCGGTGTGGGGTAGCACACGTGTTGAAACGCTGAAAACCACTTCAACTGTGCCGCTTTGCTTATTTCGAAGATAGAGGCTTTAGCTACGTATCTTGAGCAGCCTTTCATTTTCTAATGACCTTTATCGTCGCTATCACTTAGCTACCTCGTTACGGAAGACTCGCTACAGAGCGCCCGGTGTGGTAACGACGTTTCCTGTCAGGGTACACACAAGATTAGGATGGGCCACTTTGGAGGAATAGCAAATTCGCTGAAGTAGAAATCCTAAAAAGATAAATAAACTCTCGAAAATAAGTGAGAAAGCTTAAAATCTTTCGATTTCTTTCTGTTTGAACAGAAAACAACTGTACGGATTATTGTGAACGGGGGGTTGCGCAAGCATACTCGCATACACACACACACACACACACACACACACACACACACACGTGAATGTTTGTATTTAGCTAAGGTACGAAAATAATGTAAATTATATGAGGGTGATCGCTGAGTATATGAGAGTAGCGTAATTGTTACTGTTGAGAAATATGGAATCAGTAACAGTTTAAATTCCGGCTGAGCTTTTCTCTCTCTCTCTCTCTCTCTCTCTTTCTCTCTTTCTTTCTCTTTCTCTCTTTCTTTTCTTTTTCTCTCTTTCTCTCTCTCTCTCTTTTGTCTCTTTCTTTCTCTCTCTCTTTGTCTCTTTCTTTTCTCTCTCTCTCTTTTCTCTCTCTCTCTCTCTTTCTTTCTCTCTCTCTTTCTTTCTCTCTCTCTCTTTCTTTCTCTTTCTCTCTCTTTCTTTCTCTCTATTTCTCTTTATTTCTCTCTCTTTCTCTTTCTCTCTCTTTTTCTTTCTCTCTCTCTCTCTCTTTCTCTCTCTTTCTCTCTCTCTCTTCTCTCTTTCTCTCTCTTTCTCTCTCTCTCTCTCTCTCTCTTTCTCTCTCTCTTTATCTCTCTCTCTCTCTCTCTCTTTTCTCTCTTTTTTCTCTTTCTTTCTCTCTCTCTCTCTCTATCTTATCTCTTTCAGATTTCTATATGAATCCAAAACATCTTTTAAACACCTTTCAGTAAACAAGGTTAAAACAAAAACTCTTTTTTTTGGCTTGCGGCCAGCCTACTAGATAAACGAATATGTATTCAAAATCTTGGTGACAACAAAGGAAAATAAAATTCAACCTTCGATTTCAAAACGTCATCGCAATTCATATAAAAGGTCAGATCAAAAAATATATGCATTGGTATATAAAAAGAAACCTACGACACATAACAATTCAGCATTCAATGTCCTTCGAATTAATCCCATTCTGAAGCTACACACCTTATCTAGCGTAGTTCCTGTTGATGGAAGCAATCGTGGAACTTTGTGGGGGGGATAGCAAGCCTTGTGGCAATTTCTTGGATATTCTCGACGTCTTAAAGAGTCCTTTTAACGTAAGATTTGATTTTTGAAGAGAAAAAAAATCGCAAGAGGAGAGATCTGGGGAATATGGTGACTAAAGGAATGAGGAATTTTGTGCTTGGCTAAAACTGCTGCACATGCCATGGTCACTGATGGAACCTGTAGTGTGATGAGACTACCGCACTCTACAAGCGTCAACGTTGGAACTTAGTGTGTATGCGCAGCTGATTTCAGGACCCATCTGTTCTAAGCGGCTTCACTCTATGTATTTTAGTTTCGTTACTATACTAACAGTAAAGATACTTTTTTTTTTATCAGATCTCGTACAATAAGAAAAATAATCTATTGAGAACCATAATTACTTACAATCTAAAGTGCCACAAAATGACAAAAATCTACGGAGTCCGTAAATAAAAGATATTACCGAAAGGTTTCTTGAATAGAACGCGCGAATCAAATGTACGGACTTTTGCGCCAAACTTTTCTTAGGGTACTATTTGGAAACGGATAGAAAAATTAAGTCTTGGAGCAATTAATATTTTCTGTTCGAATGATCCTAATGACATATAATTCCCAGTGTTCCAAAGATGTTGTGATGAAGGCAAAAAAAAAAAAATGGCAACAGTCAATTTATGATAATGACTGAAGCGTTCTGAAGTACTAAGACAAAACTGAAGAACATGTGAATTTTGGACAGTTTATACACAATTTTGTTCCCAATGTACCATATCTTCCTAAAAAGTTAATTAGACAGGACTTGTCAGTTAAATGTTTATCTTGGTGAATTATTACTATCTAATATACTCCCTAGACGTGTGAGTGTGTGGCTTCGGGTAATTTCAATTTTCATCTATTTACGAAAGTAGCAATATTGGACTCATTTCTAATAATAATAATACACCGGTAAGGAAATCTGATACAATCTAAGTTTCGCAAACGATTTGCAATTTTGTGATAATGACCAAGATATGTTGATTCATAAATGACCCCATTGTGTTTGAATTCCTCATATAATATGGACCGGCATTGATTATTCTAAGATGTTTACATCCGTACTTCCTCTATCTACCCAACCAACTTAAATAAGCATTCTGGGGACCATAACCAAAAATACACCTAAGCATTAAACTTAATCAAAGGAACTTAATCACCCAGTGACACACACACATATAAAAAGGCTTAAACACTAATATTCCATGGTCATAATTTATTCCATTGGAATCGTAAATACGATCCAATTCATCAGACCTACAAATTCAAAAAGAAAACAGAAAAAAAAACAACTCCAGAAATAAAAACAGAATTTAGAGAAAGTGAAAGTATGAGGAGGAGGGAGATTAAACCTTAACAGAGAATTTTAGGAGAAATGGGTGGAATGGGTTTAATTAAGAGAAAAAAATGTTGACGGATGTCTAATGCATAAAGATACATTTCGTGGTGACATACACACACCATAGACAATCTAATGTTAGAATAAGAGGGAGGGAAAGACGAGGTGGGGGAGAGAGATGGGACGAAGGAAAGTAAAATTGCGTTTACTTAAAGGGCCGCTTTGTAATTGAGAAAATTTGACAAATTTAATATCGACTACAGGTTACAAATCAAATATAAATATATGAAGATAAATATAACGATTATCTAATCCAGCAAGGACCTATATTTCTATGTTCAAAAACACATGCGAATATACACAATAACATATACATGTATATGCATACACATAGGCGTGTACCCACATACACACATACATATACCCATGTACACATATATAAAAATGTAAAAATATATTCACATATCCACACATACACATATTCATCTATATCCATATACACACTTTTCACATACATATACCCATATATATATATATATATATATATATATATATATATATATATATATGAATGTGCACACACACACTGTTAAATATTGTCCTTAGATCTGAAGATCTCATTTAACTGTAAAGCAGACAGCACGTATGTAGTGTTGATGCCTATGTTCACACAGTCTATATCTCTAAACGCTCGATGCTTGTTATTGATATTTTTAAGAATATACAGGGTACGGCAGAAATATCTACCACATAATGGTAAGATATTACCCAAACGATGCGGCCGCAATATTACCACATTTTAAACTATCACCTGTGTGTTTGCCGCAAAAATAGGCAAGAAGCAGTTTTATGTGTCGCCACTGTACCCTAGCGCCATGGAAAATCCTAAACCCACAGTAGCTTTTTGATATCTTTCGAGTCTGTGAATATTGGCGAGGCTGCTTAGTGGCAAGACTATGTGAAAATGTAATACAACAGACGGGTGCCATCTATGTCTGAAAATGTGTGGCTATTTGACATTCTAGGTGTTGATCGCAAATAACTAATGACTATTTTCCGAAATACACCCGTCTGTTAGGGCAGCTCACCAGTCCGTTTTACAGACATCTCCTAAGGGACATTTCTGTTGGTTCAAAACTCACGGTCCACTTGTGGTTTATACTGCAACTATGTAGTGCGGGCATTAGATACGCTCGATGATATAATATCTCCCAGAAACTCTGTCTATATTTCTGAGATGAGGCATTATAATTATTTACACTATTTACATTTTTTCTGACTGCTCTTCACACTCTTCGCTGCGACATTCACGGCGTTTAGGTTGTTGTACGTCCCGGCCTTCTTCAGGTGATTGGAATCTTGAACTGAAACATTTATTTCGTCCAACGGGTTAGATTGTTCTAGTTCAACGTGCCACGCCTCTTCCGGATATCTCAGTATCATTTACCACACTTTAACTCAACTCTCCAAATTATTGTTCACGTCTGCTGAAGTCAGGTATTGAACTCACAACTCTTTGCGTCTAGTCACTGGATTCAATTCAAAGTTCCAATCAACTGAAGATGGCTGGAGCGTACAACGGCCGAAACGTTGTGAATAGGACAAGAAAGATGAAAACATCAATGCGAATAATGTAAATAATCATTCGATGTGATCAAAGGTTTGAAAAGGCCAGTATTATTAGACTCTAGATCAAGATGACTTGTGAGTTCGTGCTGGTATAACCATCGACATCCTTTGAGTAGTTCCGTCTGCGCCGTTTACTCAACCCTTTAGTCATCTCGTGGTAAGGTGTCCTGGTGCTGCGGGCGGGAATCTCCTCCAAATGTCGATAACATCAAATCTACCGTGGTGAAATTAGAACTTGCCTCTCATAGTCCGAAAGCGAACGTTCTGCTCACTCCCACACGCGCCCACCAAAATAACTATTCTAATGCATTAATGTCCATTGTGAACAGCGCACTAGCCAATCATCTGGCTGGAAATATCTACGTCACAGATTGCTACAAATCACTGTAAATTTTACCGCCAATGTACGACACTCATATTCAGCGCGTCGGTTCAGTGCACTTAAACCTCTATTAATTATGGGCGCAAATCCGACTTTACCAGAGTGCCTCTTTTAACGAAACCACACTGGGTACAGTAACACACATGGGCTCGTGACGTCGCTACTTGGCAGTGGTCCGATGAGTCTGTTTCAGCGGTTTCGGCCAGCTGATTTGGATCGGATGCGGGTTTGTAAACGCGATTAAACCATGTAGCTCCGTTGTCATCAAGGTACCGTGAAAATTGCTCTTGCTTCCGTGGTGATATGGGATGTATTATCGTTGGTCCGACGAATGTAAGATCTACGTTGCACTGTATTTTTTTTTTTTATAATTTCCTTACATTTATAGTGGACCTAATAAAAGGATTGGTCGAAAAATAGTTTTTTTTTTTTTTTTCACTTATTTTCCTCGCCGTAGATGCGAATTTTAGCTTACAACTACGTCCGCACCCTACATCATCGACAGCGGTAAACATGAATAGCGCAGAAATTTTCAGTTCACGAGGGAGAAATCTGCCAGCTACTGAACTTCATTCCTTTTTTTCCACAACAACCGTGACTAAAGAACGAACTGATTCACGACATCGCCATGTTAACAAGTACAAGGACTGAATACCCTATATTAGCGACACGAGTTAAATACTGGTTCACTAAAATTTCTACTTACTATCTCGCAAATGTAATTAAGGAAACAATATTTCGAACTCTTCACTCTGCGACCAACTGTGAAAACCACTTTTACCTATGAACTGGAACACAACTGAATCACACAGTCAATACATACTGTCGGTTTTTAATGTTATTTTGGGTTCGGTTGAACCGAGTATTGTCTTTCTTTCGAATTGTTGCTTGTGAATGATAAATTTTGCCTGTTTGAGGCTTCGCTGCTGACCAGTCTTTGCAAGCCCTCAACATATTCAATAACGATATGTAATTCTCACAGGATAATGCACCATATCTTCGTTGCTCCGAATTGGATTGATGAGTGTTCTGGAAAATTTTAACAAATGGCTTGTCCAACACGTTCTCGATTCTTTATCGAGTATTTCTTGGAAATGGTGGTCAAGACTTTGTACACAAGATAGTACCCCTGCAAATATAAGGGACTTATGGACAACTCTCATGATTGTTTCTCCATCGGTCTCCCACTTTGGGAGTCAGTGTTATGTCCATTTGATGCAATTCGCTGGGACAGTGTGACACAGTTCCTTTATGATACAAGACATGACTTTTGGCATGTCACTAATCTCTAGGAATATGTCGATTATATTCGACGCATAAGGACCTCAGAATTCAGTTTTGGTGAAAATTAATGGCAGAACTATGCATATCCATGATTCACCAATAGTTGTCAACTCTTGTATAGAACCAGCTGCATAGGAAAACACATGAACATTCTAATAGCAAAAAAGCGGTGCACTCTGTGTGGAGAATAATTCAAGCTCATTTCTAGTTAGAATTCAATGTTTCCCTTCTCTTAGATGCCAACCCAGGTGAGAGGGAAGCTATCCTTTATTCATTTTTATATATATATATATATATATATATATATATTTTCCAAGCTTAGTTTAGATGTGGCACAGGACCGAAAGTGTGTGTGTGTGTGTATTATATATATATATAGTTTCGTAATCGAAACTTAAACAAAGCAATGTCTATATATATATTTATATATATATATATATATATATAGTAATAAAAAAATAAGTCCATTAATCTTTAGGCATTGAGATATATATATATATATATATATATATAGTAATAAAAAATAAGTCCATTAATCTTTTAGGCATTGATATATATATATATATATATATATATAGTAATAAAAATAAGTCCATTAATCTTTAGGCATTGATATATATATATATATATATATATATATATATATATAATAAAAAAATAAGTCCATTAATCTTTAGGCATTGAGATATATATATATATATATATATAGTAATAAAAATAATCCATTAATCTTTAGGCATTGAGATATATATATATATAGTAATAAAAAAATAAGTCCATTAATCTTTTAGGCATTGCTATATATATATATATATATATAATAAAAAAAAAAGTCAATTAATCTTTAGGCATTGCTATATATATATATATATAGTAATAAAAAAATAAGTCCATTAATCTTTTAGGCATTGCTTATATATATATATATATATATAGTAAAAAAAATAAATCCATTAATCTTTAGACATATATATATATATATATATATATATATATATATATATATATATATATATATATATATAAACGCACAGTGAATACTTTTCTTTAATATTTCCTTTTTCTAGCGAGATTAATTCGACAAGCGTACATATAAATTTTAGTTCAAAATAGAATTCTTTTTCATTTTTTCATTCAAAATACTCAAAAATTTTAGGAATACGTCGCCCACGTGCGTCGACAACGTGACCATTTTTTAAACGGAGCGCTGATCTTATAAAACTTTCAGTTATTTGTTTGGATAAGTCTTGTTCTTGTGTACATCGTCTTTGTCATGTTGTATTGATAATGTTATATTTATGAATATGTCCTGAAAATGGTTTATTAGACCGAAACGCCCGACGTTGACATATTAACATTAAAACTGCATAATTGTATATAAGGATTTTTGTTTTGTTTTTTTCGTATATATATATATATATATATATATATATATATATATACTTTAGTCTTTAGAGATAGCTTTGTTTAAGTTTCGATTACGAAACTGGGCAGACATTTTTTTTTTTTTTTTTTTGGAATAGATGAATTAGGAAGTGTGAATTCTTTAATATCGCAAAATATACATCGCTGGTCTGTGACGCCCTCTGTTGACGAGCCGTATAAAGCATGCCAGATCAAATGTTTTCTGCTACAAAGGACTCCGATTTGGTTTCTGGTGGAGAGTATTTTTTTTCTTTGTGTGGTCAGTCCAATATAGGTAATACGCAGTACATAATAATAATAAACGGAGTGTTCATTTCAAACACCGGTATCCACTAAAAATATCGTTTGAAATAATATATAGTTGTAAGTTATGCTATATTTACGGGCTAAGATGCTCAATATCAAGTTTAGTGTATATATAAATATAAAATTCCGGTCATCACCGAACGGTGACCGTCTGTTTCCTGCGCCATCTTCAGGCCATCGGAGTGTCGCCATGATTGTTTACTTCAATGTCCATTTATATAAGCATTTTTCTGCAGAAAATTATTCTCATATTAGACTGGGAATTCCTTTCATGTTTTGCATAGAATATCGAGTGCAGAATGTTGAAGTTATACAGCTTGAAAAAGCCTTTGTAAAACGCACGGTTTTTAAAATGTAAAATATTTATGCGGTTTAGTAGGCGGCTAGATATGTGTTTGCAAAATGCACCTCTAAATACATTTTATATCGCTCTGCGCATGTGTGTGTGCAGATATTTATTCCAATCTGTGTAAACGCTGTCCATATTTTTATTCTTTCTTCGACCGTAAAGCGATATCAGTTTACTGTTATCTTTATGATAAATAGCGACGAATCATATAAGAAGACATTCGAAGCGATAGGTCACGACATATCTTGTTGATTTTACGTCTTATCTAAGGCTAAAAAGAGAGAAAGAGCTATTTTCACGAAAATCATTTTCTAGTCGGATTCACGTCAACAGCCCCACTCCACTAACATTCGACGTCAAACAGTACAGTGCCGAGCTAATGTCTTTAAAAAGAATTCCTTTTTGACTTCACGGTTGTTTAGTACAACTGCTAAAAATTTTGCTCAAATGAGGTACCATGATTCTATACTTGCTAAAATATCTCAACGAAGATATATGTACTTTGCGTTCTATTTAAAAAGAATTTTACTATCAGTTTGTTGTATTTTAGCAAATAGATAAATCACCAATTTTATAATGACTTTATAATACAGGCCTAAATTTAACTTTGGCTACAATTAAAATGGATTAAATTAGATTTCAAATTTATCTTCGAGCAGTACTTAGAGATTATGTTATTCTTGGATAATATGATCTGAACTAAAATGAATACGAAACCAGACGACCCGGTGTTATTTGCTCGTATTATTTCAAAAGTATATTTTAGAATTTTGTTTTCTCTCCCTTAGTTATTTAGTTAGCGCGTACGTACGTTACGCCCAGTCAATACCCCATAAATAATGGACTATTCCGTTTTGCTCGCGTGCAAAGACTGAAAAGACATATCAATAACGCTACTTGGTTTCAATGAAAAAAATGAATGAAAGAAAGGGAGGTAAGATTTTCGTAGAACTCGCAGTGGGATTGTCCAATCATTAATTTAAGAATTAGAATTCACCAGAAAAGTCAAATAGGAAATCCGAGAAATGTTTTCATGGGGGTTTCTAATAATATTATAAATCTGTTCCTTCCATAGCGCGTATGTTACCTCAAAGGTAATGGACTATTCAGTTTCCATTATGATCACAATGAAAAATGCAAAAGTCATATCAGAAGTGCTGTTTGGTTTCAGTGTGAGAAAGAAAGGCAGAGGATGCGATAATGCTCTTATGTTTAACGTCTGCTACAGTGAAATGGAAATCTTGCCAATTTTAAATCATTTCATTTGTACCCTCTTACTTCTATAAATAATGACCTGTATTCACATTTATGACTGTTATTGCAATATTTGGTTACAATTAAACTCCAATATCTAATGATGCAATAGCGGAATTTTCCATGATATTTTATAATCGCGGAGCTCGCAGTCAGTATATTTATTGATTAAAATATTATATTAGAAAACGCAAATAAGATTGGATTTTATTACGCTTTGTCAACCCTTTGCAGGTTATTTAAAGCCAGAAAATATTTTTAGCAAATTTCTTTTGGAGATAATGATTTACTGATATAAATCCTACTAATTAACCCATAGCTGGAGGGGGAAAGAGATTAATCCTTTCCCTAGGGTATTTAAACGTAAGTGAATATAACGCATGACTAGAATTGGATGACGGCTATCGGATTTCAATTCAGAGCCGTAATCCGTTACACCACCGGCATATCCAAGCTTACTACATCTGGTATTTCCAGGCGGTCACCCGCGTGACGTTGCTTAACTTCGGTGATCGTACAGAAACCAAATTTTCAACGTGATATGGCCATAAGCCTCATTCCATAATAATAAAAAAAACGTGGGATTTTAACAGTTATTACGAGTACAAATTAATGGCGCAGTAAATGTACGAGCTAAGTTAATAATGGTCAATTAGGATTTTGGGAAAGACCTGGACATTTCTCCCCCCACCCCAAGCTATCGGTTAAAAAATGGGATCTCTAGGCCTCTTGTGGCAACAATTCTAAGAGAAGGAAAAACTCTGAATTTCAAATTCGTTTCCTTTTTTTTTTTTTTTTTTTTTTTGTCTCTAAGACTTCGTTATTTATATTTTAAATTGTGTTGGTAGCGGAGCCCGAAAAATACAATCAGTTAGCCAATTCGGAATTCCAAATGATTCTGCACTTATATTCAAGCTAATCTCATTGTAAAAAGGCAAGAATCCTTTCTCTCCATCCCAGTTAGGTGTTATGAAACAAGGTACCCTAAGCTCTATAGATATGGTAGGAGTCTTATTAAAAGAATATCTACCAAAATCACTGGAAGACAATGGGAAATCACAGCACTATCTTTCTCAATGAGGCTGATGATAAAAGTAATCGGTTGGTAATCATTATTGCTTAATTTAAAAGCAAAAGAAAATATAAAACCAACTAATTGTTGGTTGTAATACTTGAATTCTTTATGTTAAGCATTATTAAATAATTTACTCTAATTTTTTTTCATCTTATGTTGTATGCAGATTGTATGTCCTCCATAAACAGCAAAAATCTCGAATGAACATGTCACCAGCCAGATTCGAACTCAAATCTTTATACCAACTTCTAGGAGGCTACTGGCTCAAATTAGTGGGGTTGCTATTTCAGAAATTTTTATCGATTATTCTAATATTGTTTAAGACGAAACAAACACAAAAATAAAATTTATACATAAACTTGATAAAATCCTAAACGAAAAAAATATTTTATTTATTTACACTGTCCTGGATAAGTGTCACCTCGAGGCGGTGTAATGGTTAGTAAACTTACCTCGCTAGGACAATTACAAATGAGTAATGAGTTCGATCCTCACTGGGTGCCACCTACTTTTAGCCTTGTGCCACATCTAAGCTACACTTGAAAAATCGCTATTATCCTGAGTAAGACATTAAACTACATCTGGCACTGTCAGCGGTGATTCGAAATACGCTGATTGTACCTCTGCAGTGGGTGGAAGACCCTCAACGGGGGCACCTGATTGCTGCGGCGGGGGTTGGACAATCCTTGATGTCTGAGGAGAGGATGGTAGTGATTGAGCATTCCATGACCCGGGTAAAAGCGGTCATATGAATTGCAACACTCCGCTTTGGCCCTTACTTGGGCTAGATTGGAGTTCGAAGCTCGATCCGACCAAGGTGCTGGCCACGCCATGCCCTGGCAACAAAAGTTAATGCCAACCGTATTATTCAACTTGACCTTTCTTCAATCAGACATCTATCTCCGTGGTAACTTTTAAATGCCAAAAGGCTGTGACTTAGGGCTGATCGCTCTAAAGGAACTAAAGTTTGATCACTGCTTCATGTTACTAAATATTAGTTTTTGGGCACAAAATCTGTAACTATCAGTGACTCAATACTCAGTGCGAGTATACTGGCTATGCATCCCCGTCTCAACGTAGGCGATTGGGATTCCCCCATGGTATATTCGTAACAGAAGTTGGACTCCGCGGTGGGTGATGGGGGCTCAGAAACAGAGAATAGTTCTAATTAAATTATGGAAAGACAATCCCCACCTCAAAAAAAAACAAAAAAACAATACAAACTTTTCTGATTTTGAACCAGAAACTCCAGCTGAATTCCTATGATTCACTATAATTCAATCTCCAGACGCAAAGCAACGAGATCAACTTTCGCATTTTTTTTTTTTTATGGAAAAGGTATTTTCTAGTCGATCAGACCTTGAAAATGTGAAATAAAGAAACTTCGACATGGAAACCTACAAGTAAAAGTTAAAAAATTAAAAAAAATGAGGAAAAAGGAAAAAATGTCATACTTTGAAATGTAAAGCATATCCACATGAAAAAATTAAATGAATCAAAAGACGTTATAAGCTATCAAGATCTTTCCCTATCAACTCCAGAAGAAATGGAGACCGCTTTGTGAAGTCAGGGAGTAAGAGAATACAAAAGAATAAATATTAGGAGAATGATGAAATCATAGAAACCAATAGATATATCTTGATATTTGATAAACCAACAATACCAAAGGAAACCAGAATTAGCTACACTACAGAAAAGGTAGAAAAGTATGTAACAACTCCATTGCTCGAAATTTGGACACCATAAAGAAATTTGCGAGGGGGAACCATGTGTGCGGGAAGTGTGGTTAACGCGACCCAAGCCATACAGAGAGCGAGTGCAGAAAACTTAAATGCGCAAACAACCACGAAGAAAACTCCGCTCATTCCAAAACCTGCAATACCTTCAAAAGAGAAAAAAGAAATCATGTACGTAAAACAAACCAGAAATATAACCATCCCCGAAGTAAAAAAAAAAAAAAAAAAAAATTCATGGGAACCAAAACACATGCCAGTGTAGTATGCAAGACAAACAATGCAAGACGGCAATCAAACTAGTAAATAGCAAAAACTTATTGAAAAACCGATAAATTTAAACTCAAGAAAATGGCCAAGATTTCAAGAAAATTTTAAAATATTGTACTCATCAGAAATAAACGAAACTGAGCCCTATACAAAATTAAAACAATTAGATACTACCAAACATGATAATATGGAAATAACCACAGAAAAAAAATCTCTAAAACTACCAAACAATTTTAACAAAAAGGCGGAAGTGACCTCCGAATCCTCAAAAGACACAAAAAAGAATAAAATAACTCAAGATACGTCTATTAGAAAACAAAATCCGATTAAAAGAACTACACAAATGCAACCCATCCAGATAACCAAATCAAAGACACTTGAAGAATTCGAATAAATAGAGATTGAAAATAAAATTCCATAAACCACCAAAACTCAAGATAAGTTTCACAGAACAAAAAACAAAATACCCACGAACAATAAAATAATCCAATGGAATATTAGAGGAACAAGGGTCAACTATTACGAATTGTTGCTATTATTGCATTACTGTCCGGCAGTTATGTGTCTTCAAAAAGCTCACTTCAAAGACAACAATACAATCAACATTAGAAATTACCAATAATATGATTATATTAAACAGCACACTGATGGAGCATGTGGTGGGTCATACGCAATCATTAAAATATTCTACACAGCGAAAACGAGATAAATACAGATATGCAAGCAGTCGCTCTATCGGCAACCCCCGACATAAGTATAATAGTGTGTTCATTATATATAACACCAAATGAAGAACACAAATAATTGGAGCTTAGTAAATTAATAGAACAACTTCAAGAACCTTCATTATAATAGGGGACTTTATCAGACATAATGAGATATGGGGAATCAAGAAAACTCGAAAACCAAAAAAGGTATAGCAGAAAAATAACAATACCCCTACTAAGCATCTCAACTACAATAATGTGAAGATGACTGACAAGAAAGATAGAGTAAACCATCTAACTGTTGTACCAGACAATATACATTACCAATTCTTAAGTTACCCGCGACATCAATTAATTACTACAAATTTATAATGACATATGCATCAGCATTAATATCCCTAAAATATAAAAGGAAACCACGGTTATACTAGTATCAAAAACAGTTAACAAAAATAATTCGAATGCCACAAACACTGACCCGTTACACTTAACAGTTTTGTCTGCAAAACACGACAGAGATTGATCAATGCCAGATTGAACTGGAAACCAACACTGATCAGCAGGTAGCAATCTAAATTAAGAAGCCCTATAGACCATCTAATCTGATAAGAAACATTTATCTGAGAGGATTCTATTAAAAAAAGAGCAGTATTTGTTTCGATCTCGAAAAAGGCGTATAAGACAACGTGGAAATCTGGCACGATAAAAGACATTTAAAAACGTGGACGAGAAAGTATAATGCTAGTGTTTATAAATAACTTCCACTAAGATAGAAGACTTATACAGTGTAACCCGGATATAAGAGAGTTGTCGGGACCGGAGAAGAGGTCTCTTATATCCGGGTTTGGTCTATTACACTGTAGTTCAAATGGGTGATACATTCTTTGAGGAAAAAGATCAAGAAATGAGAGTTCCCCAGGACAGCATATTATGTCACTCATTAAAATTAAAATAAATGGCATCGTCAAAAGCATTAACAGCGAAACAGGATTGTACATTTTATGTGGATTACTTCTTGTTTTGCTACAGATCATGAATCGTATAGAAAGACAGCTCCAAATATGTCTCGATAAGTTGAACAGATGGACCACTGAGAACGGACTAAAATTTTCCAAAAAAAAAAAACAAAATGTGTCCACTTTTGCAACAAACGCACACTTCACATTAATCCAATATTGAAAACTGACCACATCGAAATCCCAGGTGAAGATGTATATAAGTACTTACTAATGATTTTTGATCGTAAACTCGACTTTATTCCTCATATCAGTTTTATTACATTTGTAACTAAGTTCCAAATGTAATAAAACCATGCAATTATCCATAGGCATAGAGCACACTGAGTAGGGAGCAATTAGAGAAAGGTTATTAAAAAATATCACTCTCTAAACAGATCAAAACCCGACTACGACTGCTTCATATATGGAGCTACCGGGAAAACACACTTGAAAGAACTAAATATCATACACAACCAAGGGCTTATATTAAGCCTTGGAGCATATAACAACTCTCCTGATGAAAACATATACAGAAGCGAATGAACTAAGACGTGAAAGATTTGCTCTCCAATAATACTTAAAACTATATTCCTGCCTTCTAATCCCAGCTTGCAACGATACTTTCCAAACACAGTACACTGAACTTTTCCAGCAAACGGAAAATGCTATCAATCCGTTCAGTCTATGCAGGAAAGACATGATACTAGAGAACCAAATAGACATAACACAGATCTATAAATCAATTTTATCAATTACACCTCCCAGGGTGATCAGCCAAACTAAAATAATACAAGAACTTAAAAGATAACCTAAATTCAAAACAAACCCAAATGTCTACCAATCCGAAATACTCAATATTAAAAATAAACACCCAACCCCACCACACACATACATATATTATAGAGAGAGGTGGGCACCTCGACGTGGTGTAATGGTTAGCAAGCTTGTCTTGCTAGATCAATTACGACTAAGTAGTAAGTTCGATTCTCACTGGGTGTCCCATACTTTCGACCTTGTGCCACATCTAAGCCGGGCTTAGAAAATCACTATATTATAGAGCGATAAAAAAAAAACGAAAATAAAATTGTATATGCTGCCATACTAAAAGATGATAAACAACGGAAAAGACAAATTTAACCAGCAAAAATTTTAATTTAACGTCAACTGATAATTACTGTCCTCTTGATTACACTTTTTTCTTCCCGCTCATCAATAATGTTTCTGTTCCTAATTCTTCGACACTCAGTAATCCATTGTGTCTTAGTGGCTTTATTTCCTTGCACGGAGAGAAACCAATTAAGAAAAATATGAGTAGCACGAATAGAAAATAATGATAGAATATAAAAATTTTGGCTTTCCACATGAAACAAAAGGTTTGGAAGAAACACCAATTAATACAAGAAAGAGCGATGACTGAACACGAAATCTGAAACAATGTTTTTTTTTATCTATTTAAATCGATGATAACGCTAACTATTCGATCAGTGAATGCTGAATATGTACTGTATGGAAAATCTTCTTCTGGGTTTCAGAATACATCGACTGCACCTCTGCAGAGAGGTAAAACCCCATTCCCAATGAGGCGTACCGGATATGACTATAAACTACATCCGGTAGCAATGCCTTTGATCAGGAGGGTTTGACCTCTTAATTGTTGGCCCAGGGTGGTAGCACTTGTTATGGTTCAAGCTACAGGCAAATAGTTAATAGTTAAATAGTTAACTGGAGTGAAAACACTATGTAAGTGTAAAATATTTTTCTTGTTATTTTTTTTATAGTGAAAATACCAGAAATACATTTTTGGAAACAAAAGAAGAAGCTTACCGGCAAAACATTTGCTTCTTCAGAAAAAAAAAAACACTCTTTACAAAAATATGTCAGCTGAACCTGATCTACAAACTGATTTCTTAGAATGTATACCTATTCTATTCATACAAATCTATTTTAAGAATCTTGTCGGCATTAAATAACCTACTGAGGTTGATATGCCGTAAAAATAAACTAAATATTGTGAACATTGTCATCGAATGACAATCTTCTTGTTGAGACAAAAAGTGGCAGTAATAATAGAAAATAAATACTATTACAAAAATTTAAATCGTGTTTATATTGTTATCTAAAGAAATAAAAATTCTATTGCTTCTGTTCAAAGCAGGCTTATCAAACGCATATATTTTAAATATCTTAACCAGAGCTTCTGGCTGATAGTAAAATTTCCAAGTGTAAAATAAAAAAAATGTTCGGTGCTGCATATTTTTTTTTATTTTACTATCGCTCTTGCCGTATAAAGTGCTTCACCATTGGTTCCGGTGACTTTCACGTACCCTTACACCTACGTTCTACCGACTCCCTTATACATGTATAATATTCTAATAAAGTACCTGGCTGACAAATTGAATCGGTAGCGACGGTGAGTGAGAAGAATAGACTAGGCATAAACTACAAGAAGACAGAATGCACGGTGATCAGTAAAAAGATGAGACGGAAATGCGGTTTGCAAGTCGGGGACATTAGAATTAAGACACGGAATTAAATATCTGGGAAGCGTCTTAACAGAAGACGGTAAGTGCGACACTGAGATCTGTAGACGCATTGTGATGGCCAAAGACGGATTCCAAAAACTGGGCAGAGTATTGCAAGACAGGAGGATTATTTGGTAACAATGAAAAAAAAAATATAAAGAATGTATCTGTCCTTTACGGCAGCGAATGTTGGACGATTTACTCAAAGACACTCGAGGCGACTGAGATGTGGTTCTACAGAAGGATGCTAAGGATATCATGGACCAAGCGTGTGAGCAACGATGAGGTCATAGAGAGGATGCAAACACGGAGGAGGGTTATACTTAACATCAGGAAGAGGTAGCTGAAGTTCCTGGGACACATAATGAGGAAGGAGGGCCTGCAGAATCTGATACTCACGGGTCGAATAGAGGGAAAGAGACAAGGGAAAACAACGCATGACGTACTTACCTGCCTTAAGCAAGTGGATGACAAAACATGCTCTGAGAAAGGTGGCAGAGGGCAGGAACTTGTTGACAGCTGCAAGGGATAGAGGGAGCTGGTGAGCCATGATCGCCCATGTCCTAAAAGGACATGGCACATAAAAAGAAGAAAACTCCTGTACTAATTTTGTTAGCAGATGCTTTACACTATCTGCGAACTTTGGTTTAATATCTCTTACAGCGCGCTAAGTAATGGATATTAGTTACCCAAGTTTTTAACTAAGATGTATAAGGTAATGGAAATATATTTGTGTACGGATCTACTTTAAAAACCTGTATTTAGTCAGAAACAAGCATTAAACTCATTCTCATAAGCATTTGTGAGATGAGCCCGCTAAACACGACTGTCCACCCAAGCGTCATTGTATTTATATCCATGTGCAAATTGCAATCTTCCCAAGAGTATAAATACTTTCCCCTCTTACACGCTATCCAGTGACTTATCTTGAGAATATTTTCTTGTCTCTAACAGAAAAAAAATATTTACTTAGTACCAACAGTACACACTTTTACAGCTCAAATTCGTCATGCTACTTTAACAGAATCGAAGCATTCTCATTACCTCTTTGTTCAAAATTTAAGGAGAATGATTCATTCAGACTGACACTTTGTAAGACGGGTCTCCCGAGGCGGTATTTCCCTGAATGCTACAATATCCAATTCTTCACCATTATGTCGTTCAAGACAATTTTCCTCGACAGAATTTTGCACATTTATAAATCTGCCATTCGTTCATTCATTGAATATTTTTGTCATATCGGATTTAGTGCTCTTGCTCTCCCCCCCTCTCTCCCTCTCTCTCTCTCTCTATATATATATATATATATATATATATATATATAATGTAAGAGAGATTCTCGAAAAAAATACAAAGAAGGGTCTGTAATGTTGTCGGTCTTAACGTGGCATCTATAATTCTGTTATATTCTCACAGTCGTGACATGGCTTACTTATAAATAGTTTCATGGTCATTGTTCTAATGAGCTCTCGTGCTTTTTACCGCGACTGCATGAATTTAAGCGTACTACTAGATTGGCGGCTAGGTCTCAGCGTTGTACTGTTGAACTTGTTAGATACAACCGTAAATTCTATTCTAATATTCTATTTTCTCGCACTTTCCGCCTTTGTGACTTTCTTCCAGACCCTTGCTTCCCTGCCACATACATTCTCCAAAAACTTAAATACGTCAATCGTTATCTTTCTGAATCCTGTTCTTTTATTACCCTTTCTCCTTACTGAATTCTCATTCTCTTTCCCTTTCCGCCATCCCTTATCATCATAGTGGCATTCATTTTTCGAGGGTTAAATGATTAACAAAAGCGAGTTCTGTCATCATCTATCCTCTTTGTACTCATACTTTTCACTTTCTAATCTTTCATTCATATCATACACTTCGGTCGTCATAACAATTTCAACAGTAATCATGGACATTGAGGTGCAGAAGAACCTTGTATTGAGTGAATTCTACAATTAGAAAAGAGTGAATGATTGATCAGGCATTACCAACAAAAATCAGCTACTTTTCCAAATCGGAATGCGCGTGTGAGAGTTATAGCCAGATTAAATTAGTGAAAATCTTGAGACAACAGTTTAAGAATAAGCCAGCGCGCACAGACACGTTGGTTAATATTTAAACAGGTCAGTCCCTGGATGAATTAGTAAACAAGTGCAATCAATTGATTGCCGGCTTCTGTGTCACTGCCCTCAAGAAGCAGAACCTAACACACATCGATTGTTATCATTCATTAACACTTCCAAGGTAAAAGTATATCCCAGTACATCTATAACATTTTGGTGCCTATAAGACAGTGATGCCTACTGTATTCGTGAAGCATTTCCGAGTTAAACAGCAGAAGATACTAAGGCATTGTTAGAGAATTTCCAGTTTAACCCATTACCTGCCATGAGCCCAATTTGGGGATCTGTTAAAATTGAACTCACTACATTTTATTCTTTGTATTTACATTGAATTGCTTATATAGATTGCATCTCCAGAGGTATATTTTACAACACTTAGCCTTTAACGTTTTATTATTACCCGTAACTAATCATGGAAGACACTTTCTGTTGTAATTTTACATTTCTTCAAAAATCTATATCAGGGAATATTTTTCCTTCAAAAAATGTATAGCTGGTAATGTTTTTTTTCCAAAAAATGTATATATGTGTTTATTGATGTTTATAATGATAATAATTATTATCATTATTATATTTTTTTGTTAAGTATTGCTGATAATTTTTCCTTCAAAAAAGTTATTGCTGGTAATTTTTTTTACAAAGCATTTCTAGTATTAAAACCTATTTTTACAATTTCATAGTATTTTGACCCAAGGTTAGGTGTTAACTATTTGCCCATTGTTGGAAACCTAACAGGTGTTACCACCCCGGGTCAGGGTGGACCTGGTAACATTTGCAATTAAGAGGTGGTTCAGAACAATTACAATGAAATTATTTATAGAAAAGTCTCAGGGAAGCTACATTACGGCGATGGAAAAATACCTCAAGATGCCGGATCAGGATAAATGACATTGTTGATTCTTTTAGGATTTTTATCAAAGATCACTAAATATATAACAGAAGCACCAGACCATGTGCGATATGGAATGGTAAACTTGTAAATATGTAAGATAGATTCGAACGAGAAAATGTGTTTGAAAAGAAGAGCATCCGCCATGTTGGATCTGAATCCGTCTGTCTGCTTTCATGTAACGAAAAATCGTTCTATGGAACGGTCTATCAGTCTGTGCCTTTGATTTAGCATCAACTTTGATACTGACTAAGGAATGATCTGATGTTTCCAGTGGCGTGTTAAAATTCTGCGGTGCATTTTTCAGGGGAATACGGGTCTGTTGTTTAATGAAATGTGTTAGATCGTAGGCGATCGAGAAGTCTCTCCAGTATATTACTTCTTCGTCAGTTTTTTTAGTATGGACTAACCACTCTTTGTGGTGAATATTAAAATCACCACAAATATGAAAACGATCAGGGGGAAATTCGATAAGGATATCATCAGTCCTTTTAGATATTCGGTTGAACACTACAGTTCCATCATCCAGGATGACACAGGGTGAAAATTAATTTACCAACGTCGATAGGTGCCACGGGGAAGAACAAATACGAGAGACCAGGGTCCTCTTTTTGGACTCTTAGTCACAGGGAAAACCCTCCTTAATATAGGCGCTAGTCAATGGCTGTGGCACTTTTGATGATCTTGTTTAGGTATTAGAGATGAGTAGCCTGGAATTGCGATCTCCTGCGGTGTGATAGAGAAATCAAGACCAGTTTTAGGCGGGAATAGGGAGTCGGGTTTAGCAGATGGTATTTTCTCTGGAACGTCCTGGGTATGAAGTTAAACTGCACCCAACAGCAAGGCCTCTGATCAAGAGGTTTTGAGGAGCGTGGAGCCACCTCTTAATTGCTGGTGTTCCCAGGTCCACCTTGACCCGGGGTTGTAGCACCTGTTAGGGTCCCAGCTATGGGCAAATAGTGAACTCCTAGTTTTTCCAGATCTTACCCACGTCCACGGTATGACGGTAAACGCCATCCGCGTCCTGGGTATGGCGATAAATTACATCTAACAGCAAGGCCTCAGATAATGTTTTAGGAAAAATAATGTTGCCAGCTATAGGTTTTTGAAACAATAATGTTGCCAGCTATAGGTTTTTGAAACAATAATGTTGCCAGCTATAGGTTTTTGAAACAATAATGTTGCCAGCTATAGGTTTTTGAAACAATAATGTTGCGAGCTATAGGTTTTTTGTAAAAAAATAATGTTGCCAGCTATAGGTTTTTTTGTAAAAAAAAATAATGTTGCCAGCTGTATGTTTTTGACTTTTAAAGTCATTCAAAATCATTTTCGGCATAAAGTGACCACTAAGGTTGAGATGCCGTTAAACAAAACAATCAACAATCAAATGGAAATTCTTGACTTAAACAAAAAATACCTAGGATTATTTTGCAGTATGCAAGCAAATAAGCTCTAGCTTGCTAAAAATGTTCCATACAAAATAGGCATTTAAAATTCATATATTTGGCATATATATATAAACTGGATTTGGCATTAAATAGCCCAGAGTGATTTATATGCCATAAAACCCAAACAAACAAATTTATCTCTGGAACGTAAGCCCTTCACACTGTTGTAGGAGATAGAACCTAGTGTTTACTTTTATTTTGTGAGGCCACGTTTGATAATTTTGTTTGGTTTAGGTGCGTTCATGTATAACCGCAAACAAAGATCAGAAATAGATGTCTTCTGTTTTGATTTTGGGACAGGTTAGCTAATCCCTATTGCAGACGCTCGCTAAGAATAACACTTGTGTTTGCTCAACACCCACAAAGCCTACCTGAAGTTTATACCTATGTTGAGCAGACCTAAGTTAGTTTCTGGGAGAGAACGCGTTATCTAGCGTGATAAACAAATTGAACAAGGTCAGCACGCTCAAGCCCTCGGCGACGATGACTTGTAGCTTCGTGCTAGCACAGCTATCGACGGCCCTCAAGAGTTCCGTCTATACAGCTTCACTCACAAGGCTTGAGTCAACCCGTGGTATGGTTTTTCAGGCACTTTCCAAAGTGCCACACGCTGGGATCGACCCCGATCCATTCCGATAATATCAGGAAATCTCCTTCCTGACAAATCGACTATGGCGAGATTCGAAGGTCGAAAGCAAACATTCTAACCACCCAGCCATATATATATATATATATATATATATATATATATCACTCTCTCTCTCTCTCTAAAAATGTATAAACATTTCAAATCTTTCTCAAGAAATAATTCAAACATTTAGAACCAACTATATTTAATTTAATGCATACGAAGACATTATTTATTATAAATGTATGCTAATAAATTTTTGTCATTGCATACTTTCAAATCCATATTCGTTATGATCCAGACATTGCTGACAACACGACACAGTTGAATCACAACAAGCAATCAACATTTCGGTAGGTTTCTTGAACTTTTGTTAACTTTTCATCACCTTTTCTTCCTTGCTTGAGGATATCTGCGGTCCTCCAGAACGATTCTTTTGCACATTGGGAACAATACCATCTTTAAAATTACCATTAATTGAGATTGAAAGGCGTGTGAGTTGATCTGAATTAAACTCTCTTCGGTATTACTGTTGAACTTAAACTGCATTTTCCTACTTCCAGTAGCATTTCAGGATGAACTTTCTTTATTTTAAAGCTAATCTTTGATGACATAAGTAATACTAACACATAAATCTGACAAGAAAGCAGTTTGACTTGAGTTATATACTGTAAAAGTGTGTATATATTTTTGACAAACACAGTAATTGTGTTTGTAAGAAGACCAGAAAACTGAGTATATAGTAATGTCGTTTTAAGAAAATAGCAGTGTCAAGCAGACAGTGCTACAATATCAAAATCCAGCTAAGAGAATTAAGCCCGATTGCCCGATTCACGGACAGGTAGTGGATTTTTATGAACACGTCCATGTTTGTACGTCGGAAAAATCCGACCAAGAGTCATACTGTGCGCCTGATGATTACTGTCGCTTAAAACTGACAATTGCGATTATTTTTCTCTTTAATTCATTTTAATTATAAACACGTGACCATGTCTGATCTCACATTAGAATAACGAGTGCCTAGATATTTTTGTTTACCATTATGAATGCTATGGATTCAATCATCATTGGTTACCGCGTGACATACTAACGCAATATCAGTGTAGTATACTTCGGTACATATATGTATTTATATAATAATAAAAATGGTTGGTATTGGTTGAACTTACTCACAGATTCTTTAGTGTTTATTTAGCTCACTGTCTCACGAGCACAATAACTATATGACAATGATAGGTCCACTAATTAGATATTGTATCAATCGGACCTTCAGAAAAGTTCGTTTCGATGTTTTCTACGTTGATTTATTTTATACACTCAGTTTTTATAATCCTCGTTTGCATGACATTCGCCTTTCTCCATAGCGTACTTGTTTTACTCACGTTTCATCATGGTGTTTCTGAATGTTGTATGGACGTAAAAGAAGGAAGCCAATGTAGATTGCGATGATATTTAGTATAAAAGACGGTTGACCCAAGACTAGAATTGTTTAACATTGTAACGATCGGTCGGAAACATCCTCACAGAAGTCTCTTCTATGAAGTAGAACGGAACTTATTAATAAAATACGGAGGGAATGAGGATGTTACGCTTGAACACACCTGACATGTGTTGAATTCAACTCGCTTCAAACAAGTCCCCCGTTTGGTGCCATTGATATTTAGCAGATATTTGTTTTTGACACGCATGTTCGAACGATTCCTTTTCGCTTGAAATCTGTCTAAACCAATTTGAGTGTCATTTCTAATTTCACCTTCCATGTTGAGCATAATCTTCCGGCAACCGAATTAGTTTTTCGTTTAAATTAATACCATTCGAAAAATCTACTTCCCAACCGCCATTTTCATAACAGTAATGTCCACTATATGTATACGCTTGTGGATATCCTCTAGTTGGAAGTGACACACGTTGGTTTGAATTTATTGAAAAGTTTTACGGAATTTTACCATTGGAAACTTTTTTTAATTAATATTATTATTTTTATTTATTTTTTTTTTTTGCTGTGATGAATGTGCATCGGAAATGGTACGAATACCTTTTGATTATTGCATTCGTTTAAAAATTTTTATTTACATCGGGATTGATGTAAACCTTGACATCTTAAACTATAAAATGTATTCAGTAGTTAAAGTAGTATTTATTTCATTTGAGAATTGAATGTAAAGAAATGATTAGATGGATGTTTTCGATTTCGACAAAGAATCACAGTTCTATTTCTTACACTCATAAAAATAGAACCTTATTTTCTTCATTTTCTTGCACTGCTTAATTTGACTTAAAGATGTTTTATGTGACATTAGATGTGTTAGATAAACTTTGCTCTCTTTTCTTTGTAGCTGATCAATGTTTTCTTTTGATGATTGAATCTAAATTTTTCAGTTTACTCTCAGGGCTTTTAACGAAGTACAAGGCAGCGTGATGCAATAAAAAGCTTCTATACCTAATTATATCTAAAGTGCCGCAATGTAATTCTTGCGACTTGATATTTGTGTGTACATTATACAAGGGTCAGTCAAAACGCATTTTCGATTGCAGTTGCTAAATTATTATAATTCCAATGATCTTTATTGGACAATGCATTAAAAATGGCTGCTCCTATTTACACACGTAGTAAGATATGTCATAAAATTTCTGTTTCTGTAATTTCATTTTCTGTTAATATAACGTTACAAGGCAAAGTTACGGGCAAGTTACGAGAAGTTTAGAAAAGATACGTTTTGCAACCTCTGTATTGTACGCACCGGCCTTCTTCAGGTAACTGGAATTTCAAACCGAACCCTTTATTACATCCACCGGGATATATTGTTCTACTTCTACGTGTCATGCGTCTTCCGGATGTCTCGGATATTTTCCTTTAACTCCAAGTTTTTTTTGGTTCAACACTGCTATAGACTGGTATTGAACTCACAACCCTTTAAGTCTAGTTACTGGATCTAATCAATGTCTTTATCCACTGGGCCATCTGTCAGTCCGAATAATGTAAATAATCATAATACTTCATCTTAGAGATATAGACAGAAACGTCATTTTGTTTGCCAGAGTAATTATTTCATCTTCCAAAAAAGATGATTGTTTCTTTTGTTTCTGTTAATGTGGCAGTTATTTCTTGGAACAGAAAATGAGAAGCTTTCATTTCCTTAAAAGCGGCTGAAAAGAGGGCCTCTCAGCTATGGATTTATTCATTAATTTTTGCGTTCATATACGTAATGCATTTATGGGTCCTTCAAAACTGTCAACCATGACACAACGTTGACAGAAGAATGAGAAAGAAACATATTGCCTTGTATATGAGCACTTCAGTGAAAGCTTTCCTTTTTAAAATACTACACTAACGAGCAGAAGTATGAAACAACCTAACCAGAAAAGAAACTTTATTTATTTCCTTTTTAATAAGAGGTTTTAAATATTCGATACGAAATTAGTGTGTTCACGCTAAAACTGAGGATTACGTCCGCAACCAGTTGAAACATCGGTTCCCGTACAATTACCGGTTAAACAACGTCGAGCCTGGTCCAGTACCTAAATGGGTGACCTCTTGGAAGTACCAGGTGCTGTAAGATTGAATGTGCAAGTGGTGTAATAGATAATGGTTTTGAATTGTTACTCGGGGAGCTCAAATTCCCGCAAGGTTCATTATATTCACTTAGGCACAAATAACCTTGGAAAAGCTATGAATCAACTTCTTCCGCATATCTATAGGTTAATTAGTAATACTTGTATCTCTAAATGTAGGATACTGCTGCAGAGCTCAAATAAGGCAACGCACACACACACACACACACACGGTGGAGTAATGGATAGCGGCTTGGATTAAGGAATCGGAGTGCAGAGTTTGAATTCCAGTCAAATCCATTGCATTCACTTACGTGCTAATACCCTTGGGAAAGGTGTGAATCCTCTTCTTCTCCCTCCAGCTATGGGTAAATAGCAGGACAGACTGGGTTCTATAGCCTTGGATGGCAACTGGTCTAGGAGAAGGATAACTCTGAATTCAAAACCTGCGGAGGGTCGTTTGGGGACCTTGTGGCACGTAGTGCACCAGGTCTCTGTATTCGGCCCTTCAAAAAAGTGTGGATGGTCCTGCACGATACCTTCACAACTATAATCAAATCTCGTGTGCTGTTGTCGGGCTGTCGGTTTCCTAGAAAATGATCTGCTTGACCCTCGTACTTCGAATTCGACGGGAGAGTCGAGTATATATATATATATATATATATATATATTTACGAATTATGTGAATGGGTAAATGATGGAGAATCACGCCTCTTAGGGCATGCGCACATAAGCACGGAGAAAAATCATTGAACCCATATTAGGACACCTGTCCAGATCATGAATCGGACCTGTAAATACGCAACCATATGGCTACTACTTCCTGTATTTATTTGTGGCCATTTTTTCGGCATGCCACAGGACACCTGTGCGCAGTTTATTTTAGCTACCGGATGTATTTGCAGTTTTTTGGTGTTTTTGCTATCACCAGCTCCGATTCCGCTCTCACACTGATGCAGCGCAAGCAAGGCCAAAGGTCTTTCTTCAACCTATATCCAACATAAAGAATCATTATCAACAAAAATCATTCTTATCATCTAAAAATATTTATTGGCTTTAAATAGCCTGAAATAGCCGTAAAAAACACAGTCCACTCAAAACTCCAGTTTGAAAACAAAACTGCTAAATAATAACCTGTGCATAAATTAAGGACGAATTTTTGCATCTCTTTGGTACTAAGGTAAGGGAAATAGTTGGTTGGAACAGTGTAACAACGTCGCCACTAAATCAAATCTTATTTAAACAAAATATAACCTCCCTGAAATGTTGCGTAAGTTCCATATTAGCTAGGACATTCCTTATACCCATTTTTGCTCTACATACGCTTCACAATCGGAACTACATTCTACATCGCTATAAGGCCAAAGAGCAACTCAAAACCGTGCGTTGCTGAATGAGGTTGATTTATTAACGTGAATGGTAAGTGCTGATTCTGAGGATAGATAGGGCAGATATCGATTGGCCCTAGACTTGAAGAGGTAAACATTGTAGCGATCAGGGGAGTATCCTCTTGGGTGTCTGTTCAAAAATCAGTGGTTCTTAATCCATTGAACGATGTAACTGTATTAGTTTAGATAGGGAGTTATGAACTACAAAAAGAGTACATGCGTAAGTAGATTTAATTTGTATACTTTTGTGCATAGTGTGCCTGTTTATATTTTATTTTTTTTAACTGTGTTGAATAAACGGTTTCTTCATAAAACCCGTGTTTTTTTTTAATTCACACTCTTTTTTGTGATTCTCTTTTCATCATTTTGACACACAATAATCGGATACAAAGACCGTTTAAATTAGATACGAAATTTGGAAGTTTCGTAATATGCAAGAGGTCTCAATTTTGTGTGTGTGTGTGTGTCATTTCACACAAAAAATACTCTTAGGCTCCTTTAAACTATACCGAGAATATTATTTTTTAGCTCGGAGAGAGAAATTTTACGAATTAGTAGCAAATATCTATATTTCTGCGATGAGATATAACTATTCACACCATTTACATTGTTCGGACTTTTGTCCTCATCTTTACTATCACATTCACGACGTTTTGGCCGTTGTACGCTCCGGCCGTCTACAGATGATATTTCAAACTGAACTCTTTATTTAGTCCAGGGGCAGGTAGATTGTTTTAATTCCACGTACCATGCCTTTGGACATCTCAGTTTCAGTTAATTCCCCTTGATAATTCAATTCTCCAAGTTTTTGTTCCCTCTGCTGTGGCGAGATATTAAACTCGCAACTCTTTCAGTTATGTCACATTTAGCTCAAACAATCAACGCTTTTAGCCACTCTTAGCACGTGTACAAAAAAAATGATCACTACTCACAAAATTATATAAATGCAGGACTTTTTTAATGTTAACTAAACACGAGACGCTTTGTAATTAATCCACGAACGACAGTGTTCCTGGGACGATTGGTAACAAAAAAAAATCTGACGCCAACGAAGGCTACGTAGTTGGGCTTTTTGAAATTTTCCATTTGTGGCAAGTCGGATCAAAACCTGAAAGACTTTCGGATTTAGGAATTTCGAATAATGGATACTCAACTTGTATTAAATCTACACTATTTACATTATTCTGACTTCTGTCCTCATCTTTGTCGCCATATTTATTACAACGTTTCGGCCGTTGTCTGCTCTAGCCTTCTGTAGGTGGTTGGAATGTCGAACTGAACCATTTATTTCGCTAACTGGGGTAGACTGTTCTAGTTCCACGTGTCAATGAGCGAAATAAAGGGTTCAGTTCGACATTAATGAAATAATGGGTTCGGTCTGTCATTCCAACCACCGGTGTGTGCAACGGCCGAAACGTAATAAATATGGCGACAAAGATGAGGACAATAGTCCGAATAATGTAAAGTGATTTACCAAGCGTAGCTTAGATGTGGCACAAGGCCGGAAGTATGGAGCACCCAGTGAGGATCGAACTGACTACTCAGTCGTAATTGTTCTAGCGAGACAAGCTTGCTAACCCTTACACCACTTCGAGGTGCCCAAGTGATTTTCCAAGCATAGCTCAGATCTGGCACAAGGCCGAATGCATGAGGCACCCGTGAGGATCGAACTCACTACTTAGTTGTAATTGTTCTAGCGAGACAATCTTGCTAACCATTACACCACGTCGAGGTGCCCAGTCCGAATAATGTAAATAGTGCACATAATACCACATCTCAGAAATATAAACAGATACTGTATTAAATCTATCGAACTTAAAGAGTCTGCATTACTGCTTAAATGATATTCGTACTTTTGACAGGAAAGAGGTAGATTGTTGAGAACTACAACTGTAATTGGGAGAATTTTTTGTATAGTTTTTTTTTTTTAACCTTTTCACCCTAAGCAAGAAACGTCACTAAGACACAAGAAGTTACTAAGTGTGAAAGAATACGAAAAAGAGAAATAAGGAGAAAAATAAAAGAAGAAACACGACCGGTAATGATTGATATTCCATGTACATTTTTGAAAATTAATGTTTGCTGGAAAACATGAAGCCGGAAGAGAGTTCCACAAGATAAATTCGGGGGAAAGGAACTGCTAATTTAGAACTTAGGGTTGCATCTATCCAATTCAACTGTAAATTGATGAAACCTTGTTCTCAATCTAGTACTATGCTTAAATTCATAAACTCAGCCAACCATCGCCGAAACTTCATCAGAACAATTACTGTGTATTTATACAAAAGGCACAGAAAAGCGACATTACGGAGGTGTGAAAATAATAGAAGCCAATATTCTAGGTCAGGACTAACAACATGGTGATTCTTTTTTAGATTTTCAAGTATCACTAAATATAGAAATTTTTCAAGCATAGCTTAGATGTGACACGAGGCCGAAAATATGGGGCACCCAGTGAGGATCGAACTCGCTACTCAGTCATAACTGTTCAAGCAAGACAAGCTTGCTAACCATTACACCGCCTCGAGGTGTCCCTATAGTTATTTTCTTAGCCCGGCTTAGATGTAGCACTAGGCCGAAAGTATGGAACACCCAGTGAGGATCAAACTCGCTACTCAGTCGTAATTGTTCAAGCAAGACAAGCTTGCTAACCATAACACCGCCTAGCGGTGCCACTATATTGATTTTCTAAGCCCGGCTTAGATGTGGCACAAGGCCGAAAGTATGGGGGCACCCAGTGACGATCGAAGTCACTACTCAGTCGTAACCGATCTAGCAAGAAAAGCTTTCTAACGATTACACCAGGTTGAGGTGGCCAAAGAATCACTCAATATATAGCAGCATCATCAGACCACATGTGACAATAAGAATCTCAGCGTGGACGAATGGCAGACTTTTAAATATATAGCGGTAAAAAAGATATATAGACCTGGTAATTGATTCAAAAATCACTTTCCTGGAGGTTAGCATAAGCCATAGAAGGCAGAAAAGGACCATAAAGTCTAGAATAATTTAACTAGTGGATAAATACATAATCCAGGGACCTCATCTCGGTTAAGGCAGTGGAAATATAGACAGATGACATCCATTAAAACATGGCACGTGGAACTAGAATAGTCAGTGACGAAATAAAGGGTTCAGAAAGAAACTTTTTGTAATAAATATGACGACAAAGATAAGGACCATAGTCCGAATAATTTAAATAGTGTACATAATACCTCATCTCAGAAATATAGACAGATACTTTTAAATCTGTCGTAACTGAAGAGCTTGCATTACATACATACAAAGATAAAAAAAAAGAATTGTTTTGAATCCAGAGATTTCATTTTAGTGTGATTTCTGCTCTATTATTAAATCGTTGTAATTAAAGAACAACCATTAATGTTTGTCTAACCACCGTGTCTGTGGCTACATCACCTCACAAGATTTTGTTTCCAAATACCATGTTTATATTTTCTTATCCTTTCTTTCGCAAGACGGGAAAATTTCATCTATTCCTTATAAAAAAAAAATCCCTTCTTCGTTGCCAGCATAAAAGTGAAATCTTTTCAGCAATTGAAAAGAAAACGAAATCTTCGTGATTCCTGAACGAGTTCTAGCCATAATTACTGATTTGCTAACATATTATTTCCATCTGGAAGCAAGTTAACGAATAATACTTCGTAATAATAGTATTTTAAAATAAAATTAAAAATTCACCAGTGGAAAAATCTTAAAATGAGGCAAACATTTGAGAGAAAATAAAATACCTCGCACGGTTCTCTTAAAAGGGGGAGATTTTTTTAGTTTATTTTTTGATTACTCTTTAACTTCGCTGTCACTTCATTGCAGATAAAAAATATTTTAAAACTGTTTTGTTAAATGTTCGCGTATTTCTTATTCTTCATTTATATAATTCATAACTATTACAATTTTTACTTTGCCATAAAATTTGAAAATGAAAGAAGTGTTAAACATTCGTAGTTAGAGAAAGCCCTAAATAATATTTGATTTAGTATTGCATAATTTCAGACATTTCAGAGAAAAACGCAAAGTACTGATAGAAATTTCATTTGTTCGTTTCTTGATTAGATACCTGATAATGTCAGGAAAATTGTTTGTGTTTAATCGTAAATTCATCGTTACCAATATCCGACTTGCCAAATTCCTGTCAAATAGTCTGAAATTAGCAGGATTAGAACCCTTGAATAGTCTTCAAAGAAGTTGAGGAATTAAGGAAGAAGAGATTCAGAACGGGAAGGATTTCCGATCGATATTCAAATTAATGTTGTCTTTGAAGATTTTTTATGGGGTTTTCTTCAGACTTAAAGTATCACAAAAAAAGAAAATCATCGTAACTTGAAATATTTTTGTTAATCAAATCTAATTGCATGAATAGTTTTCAGTGCGTTTTCAGATATGGTTATTTTCTAAGCATAGTTTAGATGTGGCACAAGGCTGAAATTATGGGACACCAAGTGAAAGTCGAACTAGCTATCCAGTTGTAAACAGTTTAGGGAGACAAGCTTGCTAACTATTACCCTGCGTCGAAGTGCCCACGGCTTCAGGCTTATGTATCCAACTCACCCGAGCAGAATTAGCATTGAATTCTGAAACAAATGCGAATGCCGTAGATTTGAATTCATTGATTAGAAGAAAAAAGATTTTAGAATTGATTTTCGCATTGTTTATTTTTATGTAACAACTTTTGCATTATGTCCTAATTAACTGGAAAGCGTCTAAATGGAAAAAATCTTTAGCATTTAATGTTGAAGTTTGTGCTCAGTTGGTACATGAAATCATCACAGTATTTATTGATGCTTATTTCCTAGCACCATAATTTTGTAACGAAATTATACTTTGTCATTTCACTTCAAGCAAAGCTAGGTCACTAGGATACAAGGGGTTACTTAATGTAAATGAAGATACAAGCTATGATAAAAGAGAGAGGGCAATAAAAGAATAAGAATTAAGGCAGAAGATAACGATTGACATTGATTTTTTCAAAAATTTAGATTCAAAGTTGCCTGGAAAGCAAGATACCAAAAGTGATTTCCATAAGTGAAAAGTTCGATAGAAGAAACTGTTAGCATAGAACTTGCGGTTATATCTAGCAATTTCAATGATAAAATTAGATCTTGCCGCTAATCTACTACTGTGTTTACATTCATAAACTCTAGTTATCATCGTTCGTCAGAACAATTAATAAAAAAGTGCTTATAGAAAAGGCAAAGGGAAGCTAATGTTAGAGTGATGTGGAAGGGACTGGATCAGAGATGCTTCAAGACTTGAAGAAACGATAATTTTTCATTTATTTTTTTCCGTATCTGTCTATATTTCTGAGATGAGGTATTATGTACATTATTTACATTATTCCGAGTATTGTCTTTAACTTTGTTGCCATATTTATCACAACGTCTCAGCCGTTGTACGCCCCGGCTTTCTTCAGGTGGTTGAAATGTCAAACCGAACCCATTATTTCACTCGCTAGGGTAGACTGTTTTAATTCCATGTGCCATGTCTAATGGATGTCAGTTATCATTTATCTCCTGTTAATTCAGTTCTCAAAGTTCTCCATTACCTTAACCAGGTATTCTTTTTAACTAACAATCTACCTGAGTGGAATACCGTCTTTGTGAATCTTAGGGAGACAGTATATGTGAGGTAGCTTGGTGTAACGCTGCGACAACTGTCTATACATCTTAGGTGCGATGTAATCCTTGTTCTTGATAATTTTTTGAAACTGGATTAGTTCTTGAAGCCTTACCTTAAGGGGGCGGCTTGTCTCCCCCTTTATATTTCTTTCCGCTGCTGCACGGGATAGCGTACACACAACTACCTGAAGAATGCCGGAGCGTATAACGGCCGAAACGTTGTGATAATATGGCAACAAAGATGAAGACAATAGTCCGAATAATGTATATAGTGCTATCTTTTCTCTTTTCTTTTTTTTTTTTTTTTTCACTCATCTTTTTAAATTACTGTGTCTCAACACGAAAATAATTTTTTAAATTCAATGCATTCTGTGTTTTTATTTGAAATATTAATTACCTAATGTTTGGGGAACCCGTTTCAAATCTGTTTTAGACTATCCAGTAAGTAATATATTATCCATAGGGAAAAAATTTATTTCCTTCGTATACGAGAAAACAAAAAGTACAATTTCGTTCATAAATATCAACTAAAAAAATTCCATAAAATATCTTCAACTGTCACTTCCTGATGTTAAGTACAAGTTCCCTTTGTGTTTCCATTTTCTCTAAACCTTCATCGTTGTTCACATATTCGGTCTATGGCATCCTCATTATCCTCTGTAGAACTAAATTTCTGTTGCTTCAAAATGACTTTTTCATCTTTGAGAAGATTGGCCAGCATTCACTATATCATAAATATCAACTAAAAAAATTCCATAAAATATCTATGTTAATCGCATATCTACAGGGAAGAGTAGGGAAACGTAAACTATTAATCCAGCTGATTTAGCGAAAATAAGACTCGTTAATCTTTTAATTCTTTTCAAGATTATTAAGTAACATTCTGTTCCACTATCATCTGCCATTTTTCTGACAAACTGTTCTCCAGTGCTTTTGTAAATTTTTAGAGATTTATATATTTCGTGTTTTTTTTGTATTTTAATTTGGTTTATATTTTATTTAACATCTTTTTTCATATCGAGCCTGTATCCACTCTTCCATGAGAAAAAATTTTCCATGGGGATATATTTCGATTCCTGTCGAAGATACAATCTGTCTTTTAGTAGTGTTCAATCTAATCCAGCTGTTATTAATTTCACTATTTAAGAAAATAAAAAAAACCAACTCAAATGCGTTTATCCACTAAAATAACGTTTATAATAATCATGATAGATACAAAAGCCATTCAAATATATATATATATATATATATATATGCATGCCGCACTCTTGTAGATTGAGAATCTTGGAAGAAAGGGAATCTCTCTGCTTCTGCTGATTAATGCTAAAAAGCTCTTCGCCTTGAATTAAACCCTCTGGTAGCAGATAATGATTATACAATATATATATAAATTGATCAAGTCGTTATTACATGAAAACAGACGGTCACCGCTTGGCCTTCGCAAATGTGTCCAATGTTACATTTACACAAGATATATGTCTGATACCGAAAATTTTTTCCCATAAATACAGTACACTTTAAAACACACAAACATATATATATATATATATATATATATAAAATAAGAAAATATTTCTGCTGAATACAGAACATTCAGTTCGGAAGCTGCTGAAGAGTGTCGTCGATCTAGATTTATTCTTTGTTTTGAAAGCTTACGGTAAGTGCGACATTAGAATTCGAAGGCGGATAGGGATATCCAAATATGTATTGTAAAAGTTAAGAAGAGTATGAAGAGATAGAAAAACCTTACTGAACTGTTACGTTTTGCAGGTCCTTCTATATGGCAGTGAATGCTGGCCAATCTTCTCAAAGATGAAAAAGTCATTTTGAAGCAACAGAAATTTAGTTCTACAGAGGATAATGAGGATGACATAGACCGAATATGTGAACAACGATGAAGTTTTAGAGAAAATGGAAACACAAAGGGAACTTGTACTTAACATCAGGAAGTGACAGTTGAAATATCTGGGACGCATAATGAGGAAATGGGGCCTGGAAAATCTGATTGTCACAGAACAGAAGAAAAAAACACGTAACATAAATGAATAAATGCATGGCGGACAAGGGTTTAGAAATAAGACAAAATTCATTAAAAGCTACAAAGGAAAAAAAGACGTGGCGAGCCATAATCGACCATGTCCTGAGGTGGCCACGTAAAGAATAATAAATCCTGTTTTCCTCTTCGCTTAATATCTTGTGAAAAATTATATTTTGAGTTGGAAATGGAAAAAAAAAACTCTTTAAATACTAAGATCTTTTCTTTTATTACTTAAGTGTAAAGCATTCTCGTGGCTAATCTTTAAACTACATACGAAGGTTGCGAGTAGCAATAAAGTTTGTTAAACCTGCACAATACAATGAATATTGGCTGTGAATTTTCGTACGAAACAATATCACAAATTTCTAAAAGAAAAGGATCCTTTATATCAGTGGAATTATAATTCTATTTTAAAATTTAAAATATTTTTGTTATTTATTTTAGAACAAAATCCTCAATCAACCGTGTATTTTTCGAGCACTTACAAGCATTTGAATTTGCTTTAAAACAATCTCTTCCCGATAAAGTTTATCTTTATGATCATTTTCATCGGTTTTCTTAGGATTTTTTTTAATTATTCATCTATATCGTGAGGTGGCAAATAGGAAAACTACAAGAGACAGGCGAATCTTTTGAAATCTCTACATCATTTAATATTAATTCCTATCCCAAAACGAGGGGCTTTAATTAACCAACGCAAAACCTCGTTTTTTGTTATATATGTGTCAACATCTTATATTGCTTTGTGTAGGTGTGGAGATATTTAGATTTAATAAATTGTTGGGAATGGAATTTGTACGTAAGTAATCTATATTAATACCTCTGTCTCTCCCTCACTTGCTTTTCCCCCCTCCTCTCTCTATATTTATCTGCCAATCTCTCTCTCTCTATATATATATATGCCAATGAATCTGTTCTCTCACTATATATATATATATATATATGTCTACATATTATATATATTATAACTATCTGTATCTCTCTCTCACTCTCTGTATGTGTGTGTGTGTATATATATATGCACCTTTCTCTATATGCATGCCTATATGTATATATATATACACACACACACACATATATATATATATATATATATATATATATATATACACATATATGTGTGTGTATTTATATAAAACTATCTTTGCTCGTGTATTCGCATATGGCTGCTTTAGGACGCGAGGTATTATCCCTGAACATGTAGAATGTTAATGTTTTCATTTCGGAAGAACGTAAGGTTGACTTTCAAGCCATCTTGAAATCATATGAAATCTAAGCCCTCCACCGGCCAAACGACAGCCTGCCGCCGAAACAAATTTTCGACTTGGCCGTGTGGCTACCGCTATATGATCCAAAAGACAGGAACTTCCTAAAACTGGCACTTTCGGATGGGCGGAGCCCGCGACGAGGAGCAGGGAACTACAGAGCCCAAACAAATTTTAACAAGCATTGTTTAGGGGTTAACACGTTAGAGATGCTCACAACCGCCTACGCCAGCTCTCATTTGGGGACGAAGAGGACACTGCCATAGCCCACGTCGCCGTGCAAGCCTGATGACCTACTCTTATAAAGGATCAATAAATAGCACCCGCGAATGCCTGTTCGAAGACCTCCTTAAAGGTTTGGCTATTAGAGGCCTAAAGGGATATGAGCAAGTAACGGCCGTCAACAGCTAGCTTGAGCACGCCCCCACCAAATTTGCCGAATTTGATTTTCAGGAGACCGTTAGGGTTTGTCTAGGCTGTATGGTCACCCCATCCCGGTTATCTTGGTGGGGGTCGAGCTATTAACTCCAAGCATATGTGAGTGAAATACCCCCATGAGCCTGCCCCACATATCCCAAGCCTGCGGAATTGTTAGCGGCCTTCAAAGTAAGTGCCACGACGAGGTCGTCCTGTACGTGGCGCAGATCCTGAAAAGATAACGATTCGATGGAGCCAAGATTCTAAACTGAACGTGGTGTGAGGAAACCGGACCTCGTGGCTGTAACCCGTAACAAGCACATAGTGCTGGATGTGCGGATACTGTTTTATGTAAACTCGATAAATGTAACAGGGAAAAGATCGAAGTACAGCCAGCCCCACTTTCTGGCTGCAGTCCGCGACAAGTATGATCCCAATATTACCATCAGGGTCATTGCCCTAACTTATGGCTGGCGAGGGGCGGTTTCCCAGCAATCGTAGCAGGATTGCAAAACACTACGGCTTCTTCGTTGGAGTCACTACGGCCCATATCCCGTATGATTCAGCAAAATACGGCTCGGATGCTGCGGATTTACTGGAACATCGGCGGAGGGGGGGGGCGACACGGCCAATAGCGTTTCCGGGAGAACTCCTCGACCAACTCGCATAACCTTGACAGATTAAAGGGAATTTTTCCGACCCCCGCCCAACTAGATGACATCAAAACGCGACCCACCTCCTCGTGGTGGTACTCGCTAAATATGATCAAGGCTTGGCCTCATCGACGGCCAAATGGGCGAGCCGATCAAAGCGCTTCCGACTGGCCTGCGTGTGGTGGTGAGCTAAATGCCTCGTCATCTCAGTTGACGATTTGACTCGTTTTAAACCTAAAATCACATTAAAAAGTGTCACGATCGACGCATGTACACGTCAGTAGCTGTTTTTTTTTTACCATTGTTTTGGACGTGTTTATTCGCCCTTGTCTGAAAACACTTTCAGTAAAAACGTATATACACGTATACAGGGAAGGGGTTAGAATCAGAAACTATTTTTAGATTGTAAGAACTTTTTAAATTTACTGATACAAGTCTTATTAACTAACCCATAATTGGAGGAAGAAGTGTTATACTTATAATTTTCCTAAGTGTATTTTCGCGTAAGTGAATATAACGACCTCGACTGGAATTGGAACTCTGCTCTCCGAATTTCATTTTCTACTGTAGTATTATATTTACAAACTTTTGGAAGTATGAAATGGGTTAGGGTTGAACTGGTTATGTATTAAATATTCATTATCAATTTTTATACAATTAAAAAAAAAATCATCAAATAGTGATGCCTTGGTAGATATCATACTATAGTTGCACCCAATGATGTTTCTAGATACAAGTCCAACTATTTAATCAATAGCTGGCGAGAGGAAATAGATTGATAATTTTCTCAAGGATATTTGAGCCTAGAATTCGATAACAAGGTGGGGTGGACGTTATTCAGACTGTAAATAATGTACATAAACATAAATTTATTTTTATTCAAGAAACAAGTAAGAAATATACAACTATCTTCGACAGCATCCTGTTGCTTCTTCCTTCAATCAATTAAAGATTTAATGTATTATTATTTTCCATATCATATCCATCATGGAAGCCTGCCTTTGTCAGAATAGGCAACGCGTTCCAGTTCAGATAGGATCGAGCAGACACTGCATTTTGATGCTGGGTTAAAAATAAAGCCTATCAGTTATTTATACAAAAACAGAATGAGAGCATAAAGAAGAAAATACCTTGGCAATAGTTTATCTAATTTCCATCTCTATATACATGGAATAAATATTTACTCTACCTTTTCTAAAATAATACATATTAATATGTATTATTTATCGATTTAAAAAAATGTTTGTATTATCGTGAACACTGACTTCCTCATATCATAAGCTATCAGAAGGAAAAATGCCATCCATTTAATTCTCAATTCCGCTCTCTTATTTTGGATATATTTTAAGCTATAGTAGAAAAAGTACCCGGGATAAGAACTTTTTACTTGGGGGGAAAAAGACGTTATTAATGTACTTAAGCTATATCTTCATTTTTGTAAGAAAAATGTGTGTGTGTGAAGAATATTATAAACTAAGGAAATATTTTATGCATGAGAATGGTATTTATTTCTAAAATTCTATTTCTTTATGGTGCCAATAAAGGACAAATCTCATCTGTTCACTTTTATATTCATTGTAGTCGCTTTAGAATAATCTGGAGCGAATTGCAAATGAAGCAATAACAGAAAATAACTCTGCGATTGGATTTTATTGAATTGATTTCTATCAAAGCTGCAGCTAGATGTACAGTTTTTGTTTTTTCACTTCTGAACACCATAAACTGTCAAAAACAGGTTCGTGATTGTGGCCGTTTACACAGCATCCATGGTTGTCTTCACTGACAATTCCAATGAATAAAAAATCATACAGTTGCAAGGGCAAAATTTCGTAACAATGAAAAAGGAAAGTCTATTAATAATATTCTTCCTACTAATTTCTTTAATATAGTTAACCAGTAAGCAGTTCTGATAGAATTAAGTTATACTAGGATTTCATTATGGGCCGCCACAATCTTAATATTATACGATATGCAGATGACAGTGTTGATAGCAGACACGGAAAAGAAAATAAATGCCTCCTACTCAAGGTAACGAAGGAAAGCGAGAGGAAATGACTAAGCATAAACTATAAAAAACGAATGTATGGTTATCAGCCCAAAAGGATGAGCCCAAAATGCAAATTACAGTTTGGGGAGACTAAAATCAAGCAGATACAGAAATTCAAATATCGGGAAAGAACGACACGGAGATACGAAGACGTATTAGGATGACCAAAGATGCATTACAAAACTAAGCAAATTATTAAAAGATAGATAAATTTCGTTGAAAAACAAAGAAAAGAGTACTGAACAGTGACATGATATCTGTCCTCCTCAACGATGAGGAAGAGATTTCAAGGAACAGAAAAATGGTTCTACAGAAAGATGCTGAGTATACAATGAGCCGAACATGTTAGCAATAACGAAATTTGAGAGAGAATGGAAATAAAACGAAAACTTATACTTAATATCAAGAAGAGGCAGATAAACTTTCTGGGGTGCGTAATGAGAAAAGAGGGCTTTAAAGGACAGATTGAAGGCTTAAGATCTGCAAGTGACAGGAAGATGTGGAGGGCCATGCTCGCCTACACTCTGAAGTGACACGGCACATAGAGGATTGCCGTAATATATCGTTAATTCAATTCATTCTTGTTTATTGTTATTCTCTTTTGATTCACGGTTAGAATGATTTCTTTCCAGGTCATTAGCCTAAACATTGGCAAAGAAAGGTAATACTCTTTCATGTAAACAGTGATTGCCAGGGCTCTTATTAATGATTGTGCACAGGATTCGGGTTAATATAGAAATAAAAATAGCCTTCTTTTGTAATGTCAACGAACACTCGTTTAACACTTGTGTAGTACCAACGAATACTTGGTGTCACTTTTGTAATGCTCGTAACAGTAGTAGTAGAGACTTCGTAATTACATATATAACTATAGTACGCCGTTGAACAATATAACTGTCAGCCGCTTTCGAATATCACTTGCATTAATAATACTTGCTCGGTAATACTCGCTCGAACTGTAATCCGTATAGTGATCCGAATAGATAAATGGTGTATGGCTCGAATAGAGAATAGCGATCTGTATAGTAATAGAGTACAGAGGAGGAATATTGATCAGTCTAAATGTCACGCGACTTCCTAATTATGCGGTTCCTCTATGGTCACGTGGTTTACTTAATTCAATAATGGGATCGCCTGTGTTTGCTCACTGGCGATCTATGTTCAAATTCAAGTGTCGGTAGCGACACTTTATTCCTCTGTCTTATTTTCAAGATCATTTTATTTATTTAACTTATTAACTTATCTAGCAAATATATTCTTAACCTATAGAACTGCCATTTCGGTGAGAAGTCATTCAGTCTTTAATCACTTTCTCTCCTCTTGTAGCTTTTATATGACTGGCAGTATGAATAGCAATGAGCCAAAGAACAGTGACTTCTGCGACTGGTTTAGGATGATGTTTATACCAGCACATAACGCACCATAACACAGGCAGATTTCTCAAAGAAATGTACTGACTAATATTATGACGACCTTTCCATTCGTTTGGGATAAATGATTGGATTACCCAACATTTAGTATTTAATAGTCTCATCATTTTGTTTATATAGCTGTCACATCTGGTTCGTCTTCTCCAGCTACGGGTTAATTTGTAAGATTTGTATCACTAAAACCATTATTATCACAAAAATAATAAAACTGCGTAAAAAAATATTTAGATTTCGGCATTAGATAACACATAGAGGTTGATATGCCGTTAAAAATATCAACTAAGATCTGATCTGTTTTTTTTGCTGTGTTTAGAGATTATTGAGAAAATTCAAATAATCATTAATGTTATCGATCCTGACCTGGCATCTCGACTTGTCACTTTCCTACTGTAGTTTCCTCATGGCATACCTATAAAGATTTTCATGGTAATTGTTCTGATGGGCTTCCCTCTTTGGAAACTTTAAGGATTTAATCGCAGTACTAAAGTGGCAAACAGTTCTTATTGTATAATCGAAATTGCTAGATGTGACCATAAGTTCTATGCTAACGGTTTCTTTTCTTGAACTTTCTGCTTGGGCAGATCTCTTGCCGTTTCTTGCTTTTTGGGGAGTTTTCAACTTCAAAGGTTTGAATGCAATGTCAATCATCATCTGTCTTTCTAAATACTATTCTTTTGTTCTCTCTGTTTTTTTTTTCTTTTCTCAGATTGTTTAACGCACCTTGTGCATCATTGGATTTATTGCGTTACTTGGGGTGAAGTGACTAATCAAATCATCTGCATACAAACTTGGTTCCGGCATTTCGCTAGGTGACAGTTATTAGAGTATTATTTCACTTTTTGAATTTATCCTTTTCCTATTCTTACAATCTTAGTTTTCGTAATAACGATCACTACTTCCAATCTTAGTTTTCGTAATAACGATCACTACTTCCAATCTTAGTTTTCGTAACAACGATCACTACTTCCAATCTTAGTTTTCGTAACAACGATCACTACTTCCAATCTTAGTTTTCGTAACAACGATCACTACTTCCAATCTTAGTTTTCGTAACAACGATCACTACTTCCAATCTTAGTTTTCGTAACAACGATCACTACTTCCAATCTTAGTTTTCGTAACAACGATCACTACTTCCAATCTTAGTTTTCGTAACAACGATCACTACCTTTTTTTTATTTTTTTCATTAGTTTAATTTGATTTCTTTTGTACGGTTTGCTATGCGAGAACGTTATTGTGCTAATTTTATTTTTATTACTTCATTTTCATAATGCTTGATGTGGATCGAATGACAACAAGCTTCCTTAAATATCTTGAACCTTCCTAAGCATACTTGCTGGCATTTTCTATGTTCGGTATAGCTATTGTTACATTCTTCCTAAAATCATATAATCATCTGATTCACGCTATAAATTATTTCTACCACTAGCCGCATGTAAACGCCCCGAACGCCCAAAACTCAACTAAAAATCTGTCAGCTTAGCAAGGCTCTACACACATCTTCCTTTTACTCAAACACTCAAAGAAAAAAAAGCAATACAATACAGAATTTCCACCCAAGAGTCAATTTGAGTCTCAAAAAAGACATTCGGGAGTTGAACTGCTTCTTGACACACCCTTTGTCAAAAAGGGCGCCCCCCATCTCCAAAGACGTCAGACACGACCAGCTCACCAAATGCCTTCACCAGAGTGAGTCACAACTCATCCTCTCTCTCTCTCTCTCTCTCTCTCTCTCTCTGTATACCTTCACAACTCCATTTATCTCTTCTTCTTTTTTCATACGAGAGAGATCTACCATGATTTTTTTTTTATTTGTTGTATTTTATGTTAATACATTTTATCATGCAGAAGCATTTTCATCGGCTCTAAGTCTATCTCTTAATTCAAGATGAATAGTTCTATTCATGAATGGCGTTGTTTGCATGGATTCCATAATGCCGGAGTAATTTTTCTTCCGCTCTGGTTTATATTCAGGCAGAATCTATATATTCTAGCTAAATGCAATTTCAGTATTTCCTGAGAACCATTTTTGGCTATCGTAGTGTTTTCATTTGTGATATAGAGCATGACTGCACAATTTAAAAAGAATGTGAAGAGACAAACTTCTCGCAGAATATTAGACGCCGGTCATCAGAGTAATTATTGAGAGTAAACTGCTGGATGAAAAAATAATCCCAAATGTACTAATGTCTATCAAGAGCGTTATGTCTTAATCTGAAACAAAGATTTTGCATCGTTTTTAGTAATGGTCGAACGAATCTTATTGATATTTTCTGATGAGAAATGTTTAGATTTCCTTCTTGATATTTTGTCAAACGTTTTCTCATCATTGTCCCATGGTTAGGTTATTTCTTTAGACATTCCAACATTTAATAATTTTTAAGATGTATTATAACCCAACATTTAATAATTTTTAAGATGTATTATAACCCAACATGGTCAGGTTTCCAGAAAACTCTTTTTTCTTACACCGAATTTATTCTGATGATCGCAACATATTTTTTTTATTTTTTACTGCTCAGTAGTCACATGAGTCGTAATTTTTGCAGGCCTGTATTGTCTCTTTCTCTACAAAGATAACACTGCTCATTTTCTCTTGTATTTTTCTACATTGCTTTCTACAATACTTCTTACAAATTTATTTCGGCTATCAGGAGGAAGCTTTCATTTTTCTTTTTACAATGTTTATATATATATATATATGATGCGGCAGAAATACCTCTCACATAATAGTAACACCTGAGTCACTTTGGTGACGTCATCTAACTAATGCCTTATTATGTAGAAATTATTTTTGTCACAACCTGTATACTTATGTTTCAATTTTATGAGAAACACTTATATTTCAATTTGGTGTCATTATAATTTCTATCCTCTGTAGTGTGTATTTTCAGGTTCTTTAAGAGCTGGCTGAATACAATTTTCGATGCTAATGCGTCTTTTTTTATATACAGAGACTGTTGGTATAATCTTTGCTTGCACATCATTACGAATTTCCTGATTGGTTGAGTCATCGAATTAGGTTTCTTTCCTTGTGTTGCACAAGAAGGAAATAGTTCAATATATACTCACAGGCCATTTAACTGCACTTGAACAAATGCTATTTTCTGCAAATCTCTCTAATCAGCCGATAGCGTGGAAGCAATTCAATGAATGCAGGCATTTAAACATAGTCATGGCGACCTAAAGAATATCATTGAATGCATTGCTACGAGAAAGAAATTTGATTAAATAACTTTGAACGCGACATGTTCGCTGTTGCCAGACGGGCGGGTCTGATTATTTCAAAACTGGCAATCTTCTAAGATTTTCGAGAACTGCTTTTTTTACAAGGAAGGTTCAGAAGAGGGTAATATTTCAGTGATCGACATTCTTATGAGCGGTAATCCATTGTTGATGAGAGAACTAGGAGGAGTGTTTATTTAACCAATTATTACATTGGTTTGTCACACAAAGGAGAGTGAGAAAGGCTTGTCGACACTGTCCCACTCCTAACTAATCCTACTGACGATCCCTCCACTCTGACAAATTACACAACAACCACAAGAGCTCATCCCTCTCCATTCCATCTGGATATGAACCAAAATACCACGTTTTCGTAGGGAACAATAAAACACCCATTATTCTAAAATCTTTTATATATATATATATATATATATATATATATATATATATATAATTTTGTTTTTCAAAAAGATCCAAAACAATATTTCCACGAATATCGGGGGAGTGGTAATCCTTTACAATAAAGTAAAAGAAAATATTAAAAAAAAATTATTTCCGTGTTAAGGAAGACCCATCCGACCCACACAAATAACAGTGACCGCTGTATTCTGCCTATCAACTTATTCTCTCTAGTGATGGGGGGTGCAAAATCAGTTTGGGAGAGTGCAAATGGCGGGTTTGAAATGGAAGTAATGTTATAGGAAATACCTTTTTGGCATAAATTGGAGACACTTCTTACCAATGAAAGATTAAATGCTGCAATCTACTTCGGTATTGGTGGGGGGCTCACTAAGTGGCTCAACTATTACTTCTATTCACTCATTCTAGGCTGGCCACTTCCAGCATGAAAAAGCAACGATTCACAAATCAGAAATGGTGGCAGATTGGTTTTAGAATAGCTTCCATAGTTCGAGGCTGTCAATCCCGTAAAATGTCTTTGGGGTCTGGTGAGACGGGAGATTCAAATCCTCCTGGAAGAGCAGCTCACAAATTTAGAAGAATTATGGTATTCCATAATAACATAGAACCAAATTTGGAAAGAATGCTTTCTGAATATCGTCGAATCTGTGACAAGAACTGACGCTGTTCTAACTGCAAAATAGGGCCTAACCCCGTACTGGAAGTATATACTTAATATAGTGATAGTATATGTTTCCATTTGTTTTCTATAAGATCTTGCTGGTTTTCTTCAGGGGTCTTATTTTTTTTATTTAATTTATTCCTGTTTTACTGAATCGCACTCAAGTACTCGAAGATACTTGTTACGGTAATTGACGCATAAAATACTAAAGTGTTATCTGCTAATTCAATCACATCTGTTGCTATGAGGTTTCTCTTACGCATCACTGACACTGTATTTTCTATACCGAAATCTATTCCCGTCTTTGCTAAAAACGATATCCTCTTTTGATCAATGCAGGCAGTTCTATTTCTTTGCGAAACTTGAGAGCATTCGCGTACATTTCTGCCCTGTCAATGAAACCTAGAATACTCTATTGCCTGAAGAGTAGTAAACTCTCTTCGACAAGGGACACCTACCAAGCAAATGCGTACAGATTCAAATATAATTTACCAATATTTACCTATCTCAGAACCAAGTAAATGTTCATAGATTCAAATAATAATAAAAATACTGATTTCTACATTAAATAACACAGCAACTGTGGACCTACGCAATATCAACCAAGCCAAATCCCGTACCCTTTTGTAATTGACTTTTGTCGTTTTCAGAAATATCATTTAAAATATATTTCTATGTTAACAGCCTTATTAAAATATCAAATACATTTAGAGAGAGCACCTTTCATTAAATATTGCCTTTTAAAATTATAATTCCCAATATTCGGTTTGTAAATTATAATAATTTAAATCGAAGCGTCAATACGTTGGAGAGTATTTTAGAAAACCAATGTACTCGGTCCTGTAGGCTAGACAGATTTTCGCTGCTAAGATCTATTTAAAATTTTCACCTAAAAGCACTAGAGACTATATATTAGTTTTTCCTGATTTCCCTTTGTAAGCGAAAGTAACTTTGAAACCAAAAAGTTATGTATGTATTTAGTTAGTTGAAAACTAGGTAAGGAGGATAAAATCCAGTGAGCTCAATGTAAATCCAGAGAAAATAATTTAAATAAAAACTGACCACTTTAAGGTTCCATGTAATAAATTATTTCACCACAGCTCTTTTAAAGGACTGGGGATCATCAGACTTTACTACCAAAGGTTGAAATGAAAAGAAATTTACACATATTTGACGGGCCGTATTAAGCATATGTAAATTAACGAAGTGAGGGGGAGAGAGAAGAAGACATGAGTGAGTTAGATGTAATTTAATATTTCTATTCTTTCATACTTAAAATTACTTGAGGAAGTCCAGACATTGACAAATATATATATATATATATATATATATATATATATATATATATATATATATATAAGCAAAGGGGATGTATTTCGTCCTCTGATGGACTTTATCAAGGCAATTTTTCAAGAGTGTTCCTTTTGGAGCAGCTTGTTTTTGTTTTGATTCTTGTGACGTTTAATAATATATGTTCTGTTACAAGGACTTTTGTCCGGCATTATTGAGCACTTTTGCTGTTTGCATTTTATGTTCCTTTGCTGTGATGCTATTTTTCTTCTGCCATTGAACGCCTTTTTGACACATTGTTAAATATATTCTGGTGTGTGTGCACGCATTTCCAACAAATTCTTATGTCATTTCCGCTATTTCATTCTCGGACATTTAGGTATTTATTCTTCGGTGAATTTCATTGGCTGCATTTATTATGTACGTATTCACCAACTACCCTTATTATTACATCTCGGGTAGGCCGAAGCGATAATAAAATGGCCTACCCATGATGAATGCGTGACTGCCACGCAGGAAACTCGGCCATCGTCGGTCAGGCCAGCACATCAAAATAATGATTCGTACAATTTGCTCTGTGGTTACGGCATTGAGATATCTTTTTTCCAGGATTTTTTTTTCAAGTGTCCTCCTTTTAGAGCTGCTTGTGTTTGTGTGTTTTTAATAAGTATGTCATTTAATTTTTTTCCTGTTTATTCGCTGTGCATATTCGTTTTTTAGACTGAGATGAAGTTCGGACGAGGTGTGAAAACTGGTTACGGTTAAGCTTCTCCATTTTTATACTTTTTTTAATACTCTTGTTTTTTTGCTTACCTTTTTTTAAGGTGAATATATTTTTTTTGTTATTCTTTCGTGTTTGATTTACGTATATCCATTTTATTGAAACAAATTCGATACTTGTCGCTCCACTGAGAGCGGGAAGATTATATTTCAAATCTATACTGTCTGCCCATTTAAAGTACTGCATTTAATAAGAAAACTTTCACTCTCTCTCTCTCTCACTATCTCTATCTCTCTCACTATCTCTATCTCTCTCACTATCTCTATCTCTCTCACTATCTCTATCTCTCTCTCATCTATCTCTCTCTCTATCTATCTCTCTCTCTATCTATCTCTCTCTCTATCTATCTCTCTCTCTATCTATCTCTCTCTCTCTATCCATCTATCTATCCATCTCTCTCTCTCTATCTCTCTCTCTCTATCTATCTCTCTCTCCCTCTCTATCTATCTCTCTCTCTCTCTCTCTCTCTCTCTCTATCTCTATCTCTCTATATATATATATATATATATATATATATATATATTCTCTATACAGAAGGAATAATAAAAGTGACACCAAAAAGCTGAACCTTTCGGCTTATAACGTAGTTGTTGTCAAATGGACATTTCAGTTTCAGTCAACTTGTGTATGCATTCGTGTTTTTCTCTTTACGTCTGCATATGTTCATGTATATTTTCATTCAAGGACAGAACTAAAAATATTTCTACTAAATTAAAGCAAATTAATCATATTTTGTTTTATTATCAAATCTCTGAAAAGTTCAATAAAATATTCTAACTTTGATTTTAATGTGCAGTTTAGGGTAGGGGTTATCCCGTGGGAGTCTAATGTATTATTCCAGTGTCTGATTTTATGTGCGTGTGTGCATTAAATGTCAGAAGCCTACTTAAGTTACTCACGTACAACCGATACACGGATATGCATTAAATGTGTCATACAATGTCACCTGCATTCAGCAAATTATATGAATAGTGAACCAAATTATGGACCATACATTCTTTCCAGAGAGCCTGGCCATCTTAAGAGTTCTTAGTTATTTTTGTGATGTAAAAAGGATTCAGTAACTAATATGATATATAGTAATTGATAGACAAAGGTGTGTTTTCGCACCGGAATTGCTCATCCTTTACAGCGAGATCATAAGATCTGTTGTTCATAGAATACACAGAAAGAAAACTGCGGGAACTCCTAGAAAACGTAATAAAGGAAAATGAGCCAGAAATGCTGACCTCAATTGCAAGTCAGGTTTTATGATTGTCAGCAAGATGGCCATCCCAAGATATGAACTACGAATTGGGAATATCAAAATCAAAAGTACGAAACATTAAATATATGGAAATTTTTTTAACAGCATACAGAAAACATGACAACGGAATCCATTGGCTCACTTGAATAGCGACAGATGTATTCTAAAATCCAAGTCCAGTGTAACCCGGATATAAGAGAAACCCGGCTATAAGAGAGATTTGTCTGGTTCCAAATTAGAGCCTGTGTTAATGTATATAAAATAGACCAAACCCGGATATAAGAGTCTTCTTCTCCGGTCCCGACAACTCTCTTATATCCGGGTTACACTGTATTAAGGAACTGGGAGACTTTCGTTAGAAACAACAAAAAATAAGTGTTGACCTTTTATGTAATAAATGGCAATGAGTTGTACACAGTCTCTTCAAAGATGTCTTAAAGATTTCAGGCAACAGAAACGTGGCTCTACAGAAGAATAGCATTTGAATTATGTGAACGTTTTAAGGAAAATGGGAAGTTAAAAGGATGCTAATACTAAGAATCAAACAGTTTGAATTTCTAGGACACATTTTTTAATTGATTTCACCCCATGCAAGGCAGTAAAGCCACTAAGTCGCAAGGTGTTACTAGATGTGTAAGAATTAGAAACCGAACGTTAATGATGAGTGGGAACAGGAATAGTAATCAGGAGAACAGTAGCTAGCGATTGACATTGTAGTTGAATTTGACTGAAAAGCACTGGGCCAGAAAGGAGTTCTACAAGCGAGAATTGCAACAAAAGAAATTGGAAAGAAAGAATTTAACGTTAGATCAAGCCGACTCACCTGTAAATTGATGAGGTCTACACGCCAGTCCAGTACTGCGCTTAAATTGAAAAAGTCTAGGTACAATAGCAAAGAGGTCCTCTGAACAAATATCATGAAAATATTTCTGGAAAACGATAGTAGGAATGGTACTGAAGCCGAGGTACCAGATCAGGACCAATAATATTGCTGATACTTCTTTGGATTTTATTAAAGGAACTCAAGGCAAAAAGGAGCACCGGACAATATGTAGCAGAAATATTCTAAGCATGGCCGAATGGTAGCTTTATAGATATGTATGATAGGTTCTAAAGAAAAAAATGTCTCGCGCGACACAGTGAATCAACTTTCTTAGCAGCAGATCTAGCAATGGATTCAATATAGATATTCCTCTTTATGACAGCGTAGAACGCTCTCCCGAGAAGTCGCAACAAGTCATTCTCTTGATGGTTAGCATCAGCCATATTGATGGAAGGCAGAGACGGGTCTATCAGATGATTAACAATTTGTTTTTTTTACGATCCACTCCCTCCCCATTTAATATCAGACTAGAGATTATTTTGGACACAGGCTGCCATTTTTCTTTATCGAACGGATCAGACTTACTACCGAGACAGGAGTAAATGGTTCTGTCATGAGCGTAGATACCAAGCTGAGAGCTGATGCCATCGGGAAGCTCATTAATGAAAATGAAAAACAAAGTAGGCCCAAGGATAGAGCCCTGGAGAACCCCGCATTAGTACGTAAAGGTCTATAGGAGTAGCCGTTTATAATGAGGAAGGTGGGCTTGTTGACACTTAGACGACACATTGAAAGCAAGAGGAAAGCAATGAGTAACCTCCCTAACAAGCAGATAATGGTGAAAAGATAGATGTAGAGTAAGAGTTACAAAGACAAGGACACGACGCATAGGACAATATCCTCATTGACTTCATAGAAATGCATGAAACTTTGAGTCTATATTCCATTCAGTTGCCAATGAACGAAGAGAAAGAGATCATGTTAGCTAGTATTAGGAAGTTAAAACCTTCAATCAGGCATTTTTGAGAGAATACAGATTTTATTCGTACTGTTTCTTGGTGGTTTTAATTCTACCGAGAATTTCAAATATATTTTCCGGTAGGGAATCTGCTTTTTTTTTTCTAATTGAGCCGTATAAATATGCAAAACAACTTATATTTTTTCAAATGGATATATTTCCTAGTTTTCGAAATATCAAAATATCTTTACCAATATGAAACAAAACCAGCGACTTTGTTTCGAATCTCACCATGGTCAATTTGTTAGGAGGTTCCTTTTTTGATGTCATCTACCTGGGGAGTTGATCCCAGCGGGAAGCAACTTTTGGAAAATTGCTTAGAAATCACACAAGGCTTGGGTCAATCAGTGGAGAGTGAAGTGGTGTAGACGGAGCTATTTGGGATCTGTCGATTGTTGTGCTAGCACGAAGTAACAAGTCATCGTGACCGAGAGTTTAAACTTCCTAGCTTTGTTACGATTGCTGGTCACACCAAATAATGCGCTTTCTCTCAAAAGCTGTCACTATGGTCAGCTCAACTTAGTTGCAATATAAACCACAGGTAGGATCTGTATGTTTGAACAAAGGTAGATGTGCCAGAGTAGGCTTTTGTAACAGGGATTGGAAAACCGCCCTGGAAGACAGGTATACTCGGATACTATTGGCCGGCCATTTTTTTTAATTTTGTTTTGTTTTTTTTTTTTTTTTGTTTTTTGTTTTTTGTTGGTAGTGATTAAGTCTAAACAACTTTTGGCAAAGTACAATTTCTTTCTGAACCATCTTGAAATATTCTATGTTGCTGACAGTTTTATTAGCTTTTGCTTCAAGAATCTGCTACAAATTCTCCGTGGATCTGCTATTTGGAAGTTTCCTAAACCAAAAGAGAATTTCAATCAATTGCATAAGTTCAATGAAGTGGAAATTTTCCGTGGAAGAGAATTGTTTTCACAGAAAATAACTTCATTCGTTTCAGGCAAAATCTATATAAAAATATCAAGAATATTGTTCTTTATTTTTATTTATTGATTTTTTTTTTTTTTAAAGAATGAGAACACATTCTTTTGTCGCAAGACAAGTAACCTGAATGCAGTGGATATAAAGATAAAATTAACCGTTTCGATACAGAAAAAAAAAAACAAACTTCGGCATTCATTGATCGAAGAGTTAATGTTAATGACGATAGAAATTTATAAATCGTTTTTTGATTATAACAGTTTTTCATGAAATTAGACTGTTATCTCTCTCTCTCGATTTCACGGGGGATTTCCTTCCAAATATTGTTTCAGATAATATGTAATGCTGTTTTGATTAGACCGTTATTTTCCCTTCTAGTTACACGCGCTACCTACTTCTGTTGTTGCTGTTGGAAGTGTTCAAATGTTATAATTTTTGTTATTCAATAATTCTCTTTGCGATTGTGTAGCGCCAATCTATGACGTCAGATAAATTATTGTCTATATGAGCTAAAGCATTCGTTCGACTGAAGCCATTTACCATCATTGATCCGAGAAATCGGTTATATATAGCTGATCGAATAGATATTCCTGATTATATTTGGCATACTGCATGACGCCCACTAGAGTCTAGATCTGACGATACTATTTAAATACATATTTCGAGATTTCATATTCATATATAGAATTTGAAGCATCTAACGGTTTTTTTTAACAACGGCACTCTTAGAGCAACGTATCTTCTGTTCAATTTCATTCTCTCTTAATAAACTTGCTATAACTGACCCATACTCCGACGTATTTGGAGAACGTCAAATTAGAATGGATCTTGACGTAGATTGTTTTAATTCTTTTCCTATTTTTAACTTTGAATCCTGTTCCAATTTCGTCCATATTTATTTTGTTAAGCGATAACGATCGCTTTATCCTAATCTTTTGTAATATATTCTTCTCAAGCAAGGCGATGAAGCTACTAAGACACAAATTTACTTAGTCTAAAATAATCTGAGAGGAAAAAAAGCACTATTAAGGAGTGAGCTATAAAAGAACAGGAATTAAGGAGACAGAAGATTACGATTGACATTGTATATAGATTTCAGAAGATCAAAGTTGAGAGAAATCAAGAAACCAGATGAGTTCCACAAGCGAAAACCGCGAGAGAAGAAATTGCAAGCATATAACTTATGGTTATATCTGTCAGTTTCTACTGTAAAATCCATCCTGGGTATGACGATAAACTACACCCAAAAGCAAAGCCTCTGATTAGGAGGTTTTGATAAGCGTGGAGCCAATTCTTAATTGCTGGTGTTCCCAGATCCACCCTGACCCAGTGTGGTAGCACCTAACATGTTAAAATAAGCTTTAATACCAGAAAAACATTTTTGTAAAAAATTATAGACAATGAATTTTTGAAGAAAAAATTATTACCAGCAATACATTATTACCGGCAATACTTTTTTTGGAAAAAATATATTACCAGCAATATATTTTTTTGGGGAAAAAAATCAGCAATACATTTTTTGGAATAAATATTGATAGCAATACATTTTGATGAAAACAATATTACCAGTAATAAAAATTTCGTCGGCATTAAATAACCCATTGAGGTGGATATGCCGTAAAGCAATCCAGATTAAACAAGACCACTGTAAAATGGTGAAACCAAGCTGCCAATAAAGCACTGCGCTTAATTTTATAATGTTGACGTACCAAAGACGAAAGCCTATCAAACAATTACCATGAAAATATGTGTAGCACCCACCAATATTTTGAAAATTGGATCAAAACATACGTTCTCATATGCGTAAACATTAAAACTGAACTAGGGAAAAATTCGACTGTCTACACACACACACACATATATATATATATATATATATATATGAGAGATTTTCTATCGTGAAATGATGGTAAACAAGCCAGTTTCTGAGGCAAATGATATTTTGATACTTACTCGATTCCTCCATGCTGAGGCTTTGAAGTAGGCTAAAATAAAAGCAGTAAATATATCTGTGTCTATAGAGAAGCATTTTGAAATGCATTTATATATATATATATATATATATATATATATATATATATATACACTTTTACAGCAACGCGTACGCACAACATTTATAAGCAGAAAGAGACAAATAATTTGAAAGCTTCATACACATGATTTTCAGAACTCTTGGCAACAATAACTGGCAATTTCAACTGTTCTTTTGTTTATTCAGTTTATTTATCATTGCTGTTCGGGATAATTGTTTACCTTTTAATCCAAGTTCTTCACAAGAAAAGATTATGCAATAAAAACTGAAGTGCCAAAAAATCATGAACAGCCATACAAAGGATGGGTTCAGCATTTCCCTGTTGTGGAAATTGACTCAGCCGGAATACATGTACCACGTACTTAGGAAAGAACTAAAACTCATATGAAAATCTCAAACCAAAGATTTCTAAACAAGAGGCGGTTACTATTGAATCCGTGCGATGTGATCAGGAGAGTTGATCCGCAAGCCTGAACTGATATGATAGCGGTGATCAGATGGGTCATTTCAACAACCGCGGATTGGTATTACATGTGACCAAAAAAAAAAAAAATGAATACGGTCACCTATAGCAGAGCTCTTTGGAGATAACTCATGCTGATTCGCAATCAGCTTAACGTCCATACATACAAGCACAAATACATCTACGAACTGTTACCGAGCTTTAGACCTGAAATCCCCTGTTTAGGCAAACGGATAGGAATGACAGGACGTTCGGCAAGAGAGGTATGTGAAATTTCAGGTGTGATGACATGGGAAATGTGAAGTCATTTGAGAAGCGGATGAAATAATGTGTTGAAAAGCAATAAAACTTACCAGTGCCGCCTTGTATGCACTATGTGCGTCTATAATAAACGTATGTTAGCAATTTTGAACTTGAGTAGTTGACTATTTACAGCCGCTGCCATCGGTGTTCAAGATAGTATAAAATATAACTATAATAGTAATTGGTTATACTGACCTAAAATATCTGTAATAAAACTTAATAGAACCAAAGTAATCTATTCTAAAACAATCTACAAGGCAATCCAACTTCTTGTCTCCCCTTGATAATATAATTTTCTAATTTAATGCACTGTGGAATATTGCAAAGGAAAGAGTTTCACATGAACGATACCAGAATGCCTATCAGATGAATGACGCCGTTCGGAGTGCCTTTGCAACAATCAAAAACAAAAGCATCATTTTAGTACCACGAAAATGATGCGTCGAAGATGAATAAACTGAATCAAGCACTTTTGTATTTCTGGTATTTGCTCTTTTATTATTCTCGTTACATCATTTTCAGACCACCAGTATTAAACATAAAATAATCGTTAGGATAATACAATAGACCTTCTATGGATGCATATATAAAATTCGTGAATAAACTGAATCGTTCAAGGTGCAGACTGTCGCCGATTTGTATTTCGTCAGTGTACATATTTGCTCTTTTATTACTTTTACCATTTCGTATACTTTTTGGTAGGGGTAAACAAAATCTTTTGTGGACAGCGAATGGTGGTAGCCTCGTCCATGCTATCAAAACACGTGGTATTAAACGACTAAAATAATCGTCGGGATAATACAATAGTTTACGGTTTTTAATGGCTACTGAATAGATGGGACCGGATAAAACTATTGACCTGCTTTGGTTATATAAATATTCGTCGCTCCTCCTGGGTCCAAAAAAGACACATGTGCCCCTGACTCGATCCAATACCTGGTTCGATCTCCGGTCTGTCTACCCAGACTGTGTTTAGATCTTAGACAGCCGATTTGATGCTGAGTCCGACGTCACGTGTAAAAAAGGGTAACAACCTTTTTATATCTCAATATATAAAAGCAAAATAGTTCTCATGACCCGTTCTGTGAACTGTGGCACCAAGTTTCTATAACATACTTTCTAGAATCATGTATGTATGTTGGTACCAGTTTTGGGCTAATTTCTATCGGTCGTTCGCGGTTATAGTTGCTCAGCTGTATTTCTTCTTCTTCGTTTGTTTAGACTGGTAGATTTCTTGGAGTGGAAAATTTCTTCGATTCAGTGGAAGATTTCTTGCTTCGATTCAGTGGAATCTTCAATTCGGTGGAAGATTTCTTGTCTTCAACTTGGGCTGGAAGGATTTCTTGTTTCGAGGATTCTTCTGTCGAAGGTGGCAACTCACGCCCAACCTCGTCTTCAACTCAACTTCAGCTCCAACTGATTTCTGCCGATTGGGGTCCTGCTTATATTGACGCCGCAACAAACCGGGGTGGGTCGGGGCGTCAGGGACGTATTAATTTTGACTTTCCATTATCGTTATTGTTTTCACCCCTACTTTCTCACAGTGCTCTTGGGGGCGGCGCATATCTATTTCTCTTAGTCTCTCTCATGTCAGGTGATCGCTCTCAACCAATCGTTCCCGATCGAACCTTTCTTTCTCTTCTTTTCCGCAGCCCACGTGACCGCCTCGTCCAACAGTTATTGATCGAGGTTTTTTCCTTCTTCTTCCGCGGTCACGTGATTGTATTCGACCAATTGTTATTGACCGAACACCCTCTCCTTTTGTTGGCGGGTGTGGTTACATCGTGCTGGTTTTAAAAAACAAAATCCGATTTCGCACCTTTTTGCACGTACGCAAAAATGACAATCCTTGCCCTCTCTCACCTGGACTTTTTCAAACAGCCCGCTGCTAATTAGTCTTTTAGAAAGGATCTTTTCCGCCTTCCTGGCGCCCTCCGTGGTCCAAAACAATTGCTCTTCTTTTTTACCTCTTTGTTTTTTCCTGATAGCCGAGAATCTTAATTATCTAGGTCGGACCGTGGGTGTAAATTCTTAACAGGTCAATTCCGTATATCGTTTTCACCAGTTCCTTTTCTAAAGTAAAAATTTCTATTATTCTAATTTAAAAGTTACCTTTCGTTATTTTGATAAGAATTTTCTTGACCGATATCTCCAATTCTATTCTTTCAACAAAAATTAAAGTCAGAGGCTCTGACCGACATCTGGTCCACACCCAGCGGCCTGTTTTGATATCATGTCTTTTCTTTTCTTTTCCCCCTTTTGTTATTATCTTTCCTTTCTTCCTTTTTTCCTTTCTTTCTTTTTTCCTTGCTTTAGGATCGTTTAGTACATTCTTAGTGAATTATTTTCAACCCAGTTATTTTCCGTTTTAAAGAAAAAAAAAATTAACAACCTGTTTAATAAACTGAATAAGAAAATTAACTCATATTTCTATGAATATTTCCAATAAATTGCGTTCCTTTTCAAATTAGGTTTTCTTGAACTTAAAATACGCCACATCCCTTCTGAATATTGACGATCATGACTCTCCAGAGATTGCTTTTCAATTCATGAATAGCAATGCATTTTTTGGAACCCTAATGGAAATAGCTGGTGGTTGCCCTTTTCACAGTTTGAAATTCGGAGTGTTCCTTCTATTAAACTGATTGTCACCTAAGGATATGATAGCCCAGTGAAACGTAACATTTAATACAAAGGCAGAGAGAGAGAGAGAATGGTTTCATGCCTTTCATTCAGCATTACATAAGACAGCAATGAAAGATATTCGTCTTCTGATGAAATATTATTTTGGGGGCAATTCAATTTATTTCATACCTCTTACACAATAACCTGTCAATATAATTCAACAAAATCGTAGTAAATCCTTGATGGTGGCAAATATATTACAACTCTGTTGAAAGTTGATCATTAAATTTTCCATTTCAATAAAATGAAGAAAACTTCATTGTGACCATAGCAAGGTTATCATTTTGTGAAGAAATAGAGTTGGATTATTTTCATATCTTCTCTATTTGAAAAATGGATGCAGTGTTATAAGCAACCTATTAAGAAAATCTATAATAGCGACTGAAGCATCTAATAAATATGTAATATTTCCATTATGGTCTTAGGAGTACTCTAAATTGTACATTTATAACTAGCATTAAACCCGTTAAAAATTCAAGGTTTTCCGGTCTTCTAATTCTTAATTCAGTGACTGAATACATTCTTTGCGATTTCTATGATTATAAAATACGCGTCAAAATATTGCACTGCTTCGTTAAATATTTCGGCTTAACAACTTAAAGAAAATATTGCAATAACAATAAAATTATGAACGAATGTTATTAAAGTAAGAGGTACAATGAGAATTTTTTTTCTATTTCACTGAAGCAAGCGTTACGTTCTTGATAGCGTTATCACTTCCTCCCTCCAATTGTCTTATCCATTTTCTTACTTTCTCGATTTTTCTTTCCTTCTTTTCTACCTCACGCCATTTTATCTGCTCTTCTTTTTTTCCCTGCACTATTTTCTTTTATTGTCATCTCTGTTTCTTATTATGTATGATTTCTTTTCCTCACAAAATAAAAAAAGAACAGCATCTCTAACAAATTTATCTTCTTTCAATTAAAACGGAACTCTTCATTATTTGAGATAATGGTAGAGCATAATGGAAAGGTGAAGAGTGGAACACTAAGAATTATGTTTTTGTATAGATCTGAATAATTTAGTTGCATCAAAAATATCGCCATTTTTATTTTGTTTATTACGATTGTATTGTTTGTGATTATATTTTCTTTCACATTCTTATCGTCTCTTACATTTTTGCATACGGCCTTTATTATTTCTGGCGTTGTTTGATTCCATCCCTCACTTCCGTATGTATGTATGCGTGTGCGCGCGCATGCGTAGAATATTTTATAAAAGATAAACTATTTTTTTATATCAAGAAAAAAATATTTGCAGAAAGTTTCCCCCTAAGAAGTGGTGGAACAATGAAAAAGAAATGAAATAATAAACGCCAAAATTAATTACATTTCCAATGTGTTTCCCAAGATGTCCAATCCCTCTGAACATTTATAAGGGTTCCGACTGAAGTAGAGCCGTACACGTCTGTCTCGTGTATACATGTTTACATTTTTTTCTTTTTTAAGTTTGTTTCAAAGAACTGTTCGAAAACGAAGTAAGTGTCGCTGGTTTGAATGAATCTTTGTGCCCAATGATGTTGTATATCCTTAAGCAAAAGAAAGAATAAAAAAAAATTACATGATACATATTGCAAAAGATGGCACCTTTTTGAAGTCAACTATACGGTGTCTTGTATCCCACCGTTGAATAGAAAAGTACGCCATGACCTTAGACAATTCAGTGTGAAGTTTATCATCTGAAGTGTTGGTTCGTTTGATCTTGATGTTTACAGAGTCCATTATATATGTTTGTTTCTATCGCCATCTTTATTGTTTTATTGCTTTCATACTCGATGTGATGAAACGTTCGTTTCTTTTTGTTTAAGGATGTACATCTTTTCTATATTTGTTTTCGTTCTTTGTTCATTTCTCATTTCCTTCACTTATTGTAGTATATTTCCTATGTGATCTCGCTCTCTCTCTCATATATATATATATATATATATATATATATATGTGTGTGTGTGTGTTTATTATAAAATATACTTTTAATATATGCTTTATTTATGAGTTACAAAGGCTCAATATCCCGGATATACCGTAGGTAAATATAAAAGTGGACATTGAAGTCAACACCCAGAGGCAACAGTCTGTCTCATGCTAAACGCAATCGTCAGGCCATGTGCGTTGTGATGTTGCTTACTCTTTATATATACACGTCAGTGATGCATTGTGAGCTGTCTATTGTCGGATTCTAATTTTGCTAATTTGATTATTATTTACTTAGTTTATTTACTTATTTGTTTGAATTAATTTGTTTTATTTGTTTTTGTTTATTTATTTTATTTATTTATTCTTGTTTGTACCAAAAATTTGTTTTTACACCTGTATTTTGAGATGAGTAATGATCGTTTATTTAGTAGTTTGCTTTCTTCGGGAAAGGTAATTATAGCTGTTTTCCGCCAGGCAGTTTACTCTTTTTGGTTTAATTGTTGTAACCTGGTGTTCTTTTCTTTATTTTCCATGATATTTTTGGTGTGATTTGTTTTTTGTATTTTTTTTCTTTGTTTTTAATCTTGCAGATATGTTTATAGAGCATTGTGCTGTTCGCATATTTATTATTTGTGTGTGTAATTTCTTTGTTTTCAGGGTCCTTCAGTTACTCATATTTATTTTTCTTTATCCGTTGATTTTACAAAGGCTTAGTATATTGCACTGATCTGCACGCAATTGCCGCTCAAGGGACTTTCGTTCTATATTCTTCAGTTACACGTGGGTTTAATTTGTTTAGGTGGCTGATTGCTTCCCTGACGATTCCGTTTAGCATGCAACTGATGTCAGCATCCAGAGTCGACAGTCTATGTCCACTTATATATATATATATATATATATATATTAGAATGTCTCAAGTATTTGAGAGGAGAATTTCATGTCGCTTCAGGCGTGAAACTGATATTTATCTGCATTTATGGGCCTTCAACAAATGGGTAGAACATGTCTCTTCATTTCCTACCACGTTTAGCGCGTAACCTCAACCCAGTGCCTTTTTATGTTCCAGTTATTCACAATATATATATATACAGACAGATATCTATATATTATCGACATATATGATAATATTATTTTTTGCTTTATATTGAAACATGCACGCATTGACAGAATAAACATTGTTACTGATGATTTAAATTTATGCCTATAATAATTTTCCAGGAAAGTAATTTTCTCAGATACTTTCATCGCTCTTCCCAAAATTGGTGTTTTTTGTTACTATGATTTCTTTCACATCATTTGGAACATCAATATTTTGACTGTCATTATCTTCTATCAATGCATAACCTATCCATCTCAAGTGATGTGGTTTCTGTTTTTTCGTGCAGTAGTCCGTGATTCAGTAGCGCCCGTCCACGAGGCTTAAAGAAATTTTCTCTCTGAGACCTTTGTCTCATTCGCTCGAAGATAATTTCTTTTATTATTGATTGGAATAATTGGTTTTATAAGGCCAATAGTTACCGATTTCTCAATCGGGTTCGGCGCTATATATGACTTCCGCATCAAATTTTCGATCTGATGAGTTTATTTAAGAACATGACACTAGTTCTTACATGTATTTTGTCTTTGTAGCCTCCTGCATTGTTGGACAAAACCATCCAGATCGCTGCCAATATATATGGAATGAACAACCTTCTGAAGGACGTCGTATGATATATCAATGAGAACCTCCTGAATCCATATCTCTAAGTCTTCCAGTGTAGGAGGTTTTGTCTTGTACACCACCTCTTTTGTGTAATTCCACAGGTAAAAATCATATGGTGTGAGATCTAGACTTCTTGGAGGTCATTCATGAGGTCTACGTCATCCCATCCATCGTCCTGGTCTAAATGTTGGACCTACCACACACACAGAGTATGAGCAAAATGAAATGGTGCACCATCCTGCATGAATACCAGGTCACAAATATTATCCCAGCCAGACACAGTGGGCCATAAGTAATTTTCGAGCATCTGAAGATAGTGGTCCGTATTCATGGTGTCACGCAGAAGATGTGGATAGATGACACTTTTTGCCGTCATTCCGCGCCACACGGTCACTTTTGATCGATTATGTTCGGATTGTTATCAAACGACGCCCAGTAATGGTAGTTGTGACGATTGATGAAACTGCAAACATTCAATACAGCTTCGCCACTCCAGAGGATGTTTTCAAACAATTCAGTCCATCATGCCATCTTGGGATTAACTCCATATTCTATTCTGCGGTCACAGGTTTTATCTCCCGCGCGTCAATAAGAAATCACTATTAGTCTTCACTATTTACATTATTCGGGCTATTGTCCTCATTTTTGTTGCCATATTTATCACGTTTTCGGCTCTTGTTGCTTGGAATGTCGAATTGAACCCTTTATTTTGCACGCTGGTGTAGACTGTTCTACTTTCACGTGTCATGTCTAATGGATGTCATTTATCTCCTGTTAATTCACCTCTCCAAAGTTTTCACTGCCTTAACCAGGTTCTGAACTCACACTCTTTGGGTCCTGTCACTGGATCTAACCAACGTTTTAATTCACTGTGCCATGTGTCCTTAAGGACACATGACATAGTGTCATGTTCGTAAATAAAGTCGAATTTCACGCGGATATCATACATGGCTCCGAACCCGACTGAGAAATCGGTAACTATTGGCCTTATAAAACCAATAGATATTCCGATGCGTACATGTGTTCGAATTAACATCCCTTTTTCTTTTTATGTTCCGTGTCTCTTCAGGTCATAGGCGATCCTAGCTCTCTACTTTCTCCTATCCCTTGTAGCTCTCAATAAGTTTCGTCCTTCTGTCATCCACTTGCTTAAGCCCGCTAGGTATCCCATGCATTGCTTTCTCTTGTTTCTCTTTCCCTCTTTTTGACCTGTGAGTATCAGATTCTCTGGGCTTTCCTTTCTCTTTACGTGTCCCAGAAATTGCATCTGACTCTTCCTGATGTCAAGTATAAGCTTCTTCGTCGATTGCATCCTCTTCAAAACTTCATCGTTGCTCACACGCTGGGTTCATGATATCCTTAGCATCCTTCTGTAGAACCAGACCTTCGTTGCCTTGTGGCTTTTTTCATCTTTTAGGAGACCGTCCAACATTCGCTGCCGCAAAGGAGGACAGATGTCACTTAGTAGCTAAGTAACCTTTTCTCTACTTGTTTTTTTTTTTTTTAAAGACTGAAAATTATAACAACGGGACTAGCTCCGACTAACGAAATGTATATTATTATTAACCAATTTCTTAACTGGAAACATTTTCTCTTCGAGTTGCATGTGCTATTAATTTTCAATGTTGCTTCTGTGGAACTGTCTTCCCGTTTACTGCTTTCCTGTAAACTACATAGTACTAACAATTATATTGAATGACTATTATCATCATCGTCTGTCTCTCTGAATCCTGTTCTTTTTTATTGATTTTTTTTCTCTTCAAAGTTCAAACGGTTTCCTTTACACTCAGTAACCTTTTGCATCTTGGTGGCTTTATCACCTTTATAATATATACCCTTTTCATCTCTTTTGACACTCCCTTTTTAAAACAAGTGACATTCTTTCTCTGGGAAGTAAAACGGCTTCTCTTTACGTCCTCCTCTCTTATATATATATATATATATATATATATATATATATATATATTTTATCTGATGCTTGTTTGTATCTTCAGAACGTAGCCTCTTTGTGTATTTGTCTTTGTCAATGTATAAAATATTTATACCTGTGTATGCGAACGTTAATGTCTTATTGTTAACGAACTCCGTGAAATTAATTTCTTTGTCTCTCCCGCTGTTATCTGAACATTATAAGATATAAATAAAAAAAATGTTTCGATCGAATTTCAGTTTATTAACCTTTTGTACTTGATGAACCTAGATGGCCCGTCAGAATAAAAATGATGTAACGATAGTGTGTACTAATGAAAGCAGGCATATATTCAAGGCGAGACAAACTCGAGGAAACAAACGTTTTTAGTAGTCTGATGTAGAATGGGTCCGCCGTGTATACAAGGAAAACAAAAATAAATAAATTAATACAACATTTCACTTAACTTTAATAATTCAGATATACGAAGTAGAATAGGTAGAGTGGCTTCTTGAAATTCTTTCTGCTTGGAAATATGTTTTAAAATATGTCTGCTACTGGAACAGCAATCACGTAAGTGTTTGTTTTAATCATTTTTCCTCGAGAAAGTCACTAAGACGTACGGGTTACTGAGGATGAAAAACAAGAGTGAAGAAAATTGAAGGAAGCGTTACAGAAGAGAAAGCACATTTAAATTGTAGTTTGCAGGAAAGCAAGAAGCTAGAAGAAATTTTGTTAAGCCAGAAGTGCTAGGGAAGAAACGAATAGAATAGAACTTACGGTTATATTTAATTATTTTAACAGCAAAGAGATTAGCTGCCGATCTAACACTACACGTAGATTTATGAAGTCGAGGTAGCAAAAAGGAAGGCTCCTTAGAATAATTGCCAAAAATATATTTATAGAAAATGCACTTGAAAATTAAGGTAACGACGGAGTTTAAAGTGATTGTAACCGAGATGTCCGATTGAAACCTTAAATTTTGCACATTGTTCATGGGATTTTTATTCAAAAACATAAGATACATTTGTATCAATATCAGTCAGCTGATGTCTTGTTAAATTGAAAACAGCAGAAAACGGATTCCAAGCATTTGTTTTTCGACCGATGGTTGTCCGTATTGCGAAGTGGGCTTCGACGAGCGGCCTAGACAAAGAGAAGACACTGAATGAAGATGAATTACTTTTGTAGACGAAGACAACAGGACAAAAAACATGCTAGCTATAAAACTGGCCAGCAACCCGAAAAGACACACACATAGACGAAACGGGCCTCAGAAGACGGACAGAAAAGACGTCCGTTAGATTGTTTAACTCACCCCTCACCTACACTTCATCACAATTTTGATCCCTTATAGCACTAATTTAGAACGCAAGAATAAAATCTGGTTTACTTTTAGAAATTGTCATGCTTTTAACTTACGGGTAACGGTCTGACCAAAGCTTAATTTTTAAGCCTCAAGCGTTTGACAGGAAGGAACTGCATCATTTCAAAGAACCTGGTGTCTGGGAGGAGTTACAATGCAACATATAGAAAGAGCACCAGACCAGACATAGCAGGAATATTAAATGTAGGGTGGGACGGTAGACATATAATGACAATATTCAGTCACCCTCCCCCACGAGGGTGTCATGTGGCACAAGGCCTTTTTAACGTGGGCATTCCCGAGCCATTAGGCTCGGCCAAAAAATAACCCATTTGAACCCGTATAAACGGGTTCTGAGCCGGTTTTACCTCCCCGAAGGAGACTCCGCCCTTCGGCGTAGCCTCCTTCGGGTTCCTCCCGCCCGTAGGAAGAGAGTACAACCGTGCAGTCAGTTCAAAACTTGACATATAATGACAGAGACAGATTCAAATGAGTAAAAAGTAAAAAACATTAATTTGCTGTAGTTGTTAGGCTCTACTCTTTTCATCGCTTAAATTTTGTTATATTATTATAATTCATCCTTTGAATTTATTGAGGGTTGCCAATAATTGGAGACTTTCTGCATGCCGATACAAAAAGATGACAAATTCAGAAAGAGAAGAGTGAGAGATAAAAAAGTGCGTTTTCTCACCACATTCATTCAAATATATATAGCGAAAGGATCGTATGAGAAGGTAAAACCTGTTGGCCGATATAATATTAACAATGTAACACGCTCTGTATTAATGCCAGCCTCTGAAACTGAAATAACTCTTAGATAAAATAGAAAATGATTGATTTGTTTAACAGCACATCAACGCCTTATGGGTCATTTAATACTGAAATTTAATTTTCTTGGTATCTTTGAAATAATGCAAATGTTATTCTGCTTTCGCAATTGAATATATGGTAGATGATACTCAGCTTTTCTGCATGTACATGTTTGTGTGGATACAATTACTGGAGGCAGCGTGTTTTATGTTGTGGTTTTGAAGTTATATTTTGTAATACAGTTTAATTTCTTTAAGAAATTGTAGGATATTGTATGGATTAATTTGATGAAAGAGCTATTTAATGTTTGTTGTTTGGCTGGTTTTATTTTGCGGCATATCAAACTCTTTGGGTTATTTAATGCCTATATATAAATATTTTGAACATTATTTTATGGCTTGAGCCCAATTGTATTCCTTCAATTATAGATAAATGTATTGTTGGTCATTTTGATATAAAATGTATTGTTGGCAATTCTACAATAAAATATATTGCTAGTCATTTCCCTTTAAAAATATATTAGTCCATTTACTAAGATACATATTGTTGGTAATTTTTTTTTATATAAAATGCATTGCTGGTATTGTTACTATAAAAATGTATTTTTATACTTTCATAGTGTTTTGTTTTTGTTTCGAGGTTTACTATTTATCCATAGCTGGGACCCCCAAAAATGCTACCACCATGGGCCAGGGTGCACTGGAGAACCATAGCAATTAAGAGGTTGTTTCACACCCCACAAAAATCTCCTATTTCCCGATTAATGCCGGGTTTAGTTTATCGTCATACCCAGGAGTATATCAGGTAAAACAAGTAAAAATGCCAACGTATTAACTGTAAGATGCCAGAAATCATGGTTTTCCACCAAAAGTACAAACCAAGATATTCGCTATCCAGTAGCGTCGTCAAATTTCAGCCAGGTACAAGAATATAACTACAGTGGAATCCTTCATATCCGGAGTGCCATATATCCAGACATTATTTTGATATGTATATTTCAACTATTTGGGTGATATGTAACTGATCTGAAATTTCTGTTTTCCAGGAAATTTACTTTGGGTAATTACGTATGCTTATTTTAACCTAATGGCCTGTATTGGTGTAAAAGATGATGGGACTAAGAGGAAAAGAACAATTTTGGAATTATCGCAAAAAGTAGAAATTTTAAACGGACTAGACGCTGGTGAAAGTGCATTGTAACTAATGGCCGAGTTCAACATAGGAAAGTCAACATTGTATGATATAAAATCTTCCAAAGAAACTATTCTTCGGCGTTCACGCTGTCACAATGAACAAGGAAATAAATCATGACTGATGAACCTGGATTAAAATTGAAAAAACTATTGAAAAGGTTGTCAGTTTTATGAAAAGCAAGCCAGCATTCAGCTATGAAGTTTGCAATAACGCACGCAGTTTTAAAGTGTATTTCGTTTAAAAAATTTCAAGGACAAAAGCAAAACTAAATGCGGAATAAGTTGAGAATGACATTAGAAGAGAAAGAATCATCATACAACAGCGATTAAAAAATCCTCGTTACATTATTTGTTTTGCAGACGTGGCATATTTAATGGATTTTCATTAACATTACATAAATTGATTTTAAGGAAAATTAAATTATGTTATATTTTACTCACCATCAGCTTATATTGTCTGCTATAAAACTCTGAAAATAAATGTTAAACCCGATTTCAATTTTTTTTTATTTTAATCTAAATATAACCCCTCATATCCGGACTTTGTAACCAATTCCTTATATCCGGAAGGTCTTCTTAGTCCGGTTGTCAGGGATTCTGCTGCATTACTAAGAGTCGCCGGAAAAATGTGACACGTAAATCTTAAGGCGAGTAGGAATGGCAAAGGATGCCTTTAAAAAAATGTATTATAACATAAGGAAACAAAAACTGAACTACTATGCAATATCCAATGCATTCCTATATGGTAGAAAATGGTGGACAATAACTTTAGAGATGAAGCAAAAAAAAAATGTAAAGATGGTCCGAAAATCTTGTCACTCTCTACCAAAAAGTTATGAGAACAATAGAAGAACAAGTAATACAGTAATACAAATACATGCACTGGATTCAGCTTATTTACTTTCATTGACGCTGTCAAACATCGAGAAGGTCTGCATGAACATCATCATTTTCGTGGCACAAAATGGTACCTCGCCATGTCCTGAGTGATCCTCTCCGAACGTTATCCTTCAACTGATGGGTATTCTGGTATCGTTCGTGTGAAACTCTCTCCTTGAAAATAACCTACAGTGTGTTGTTATATTATGTAGGGATGGCAAGACGTTCGATCCACCCTGTAGTTCTACGGAGGAATGCTGAGAATACCATCTGAATATATAACGCGAATATCTTAAGAAAAATATAAGCTACACTGAAATCGGTTTACGTTCAGAGATGACGACATGAAATTTCTGAGAAACAATAAGGAAAGAGAGCATGAAAAATCTAACATACATAATATACTGGATTCAAAAGAAACAACGATGAGCACGCTTAACGTGTTTGTGGAAATGAATAACAAAAACCGAACTCTAGAAGGAAGAATCTTAGTATACAGAGTGCGATAACTGAACACGCACATAAATTTAGGATACTTTATGTAACTTTACGTTCATTCAGTTACAACTGGACTGAAAATGAGTGTGGATTTCATAACTTAGAAAGAAGAGAGCTGTCATCAGGGGAGATAACTCTTATCTAATATATAACAAGGAAAATAATGATTTTGTTTTTAAGCTTTGTTAAAACGTGCGTTCTGTGTTTCGTCCCTTACGGATTTTATTCATTTGTATATTATTGTAGAAATAAGGTTATGAATTTAAAGAAAATTAAACTTTATCAGTAAACAGCATTTATATTTATATATTTTAGAAGCTCAGCATTTTTTATCGTTAAGCAGAGAATATAATTCTAATTGTTTCAGTAGAGATATTTACAATACAATACGCACCCGATCTCAAAACTCAAGTGCATTTGGTGCAAATAAACAAGTTCCATATTTGTATTCGTTTACAAAAGCAAATATCATAATGTAACTTCCTCTCTGTTCAATCATTATTTTATTGTTCATTCTGCACGGAGTCGTTGTTAAATATTATTAATTAAACTTTCGACTTGAAAACATTTTCTTTTAAACAGTAATTATTGCGGAAAATCATTGATATCTATTCTGTATCTGTAGGGATTGATTGAGCTAAGTCTGGCCTAGGGACAATTATAAATTTACATTAAAATAATATCTAAAATTTCTACCATCATATTTGTATTTGTACACACGGATAATGAGGAACGTATATACTAGTGTATATGCCGATTTCATGTATAATATGACCTGTGATACAGTGTAACCCGGATATAAGAAGAAGTCTCTTATATCCGGGTTTGGTCTATTTTATATACATTAACACAGGCTCTAATTTGGGACCAGAGAAAATTTATTCTATATCCGGGTTTCTCTTATATCCGGGTTTCACTGTAAATATACAGAGCAACCTCGGTTCTCGAACGTCTCACGTGTCTAAAACAAATCTGTTTTAGAACAGAAAATTCGAGAGGAAAATGCCTTGATTATCGAACAAAATTTCGGTTCTTGAACAACATTGCCGAACATAACTAACCCGAACGGAATCATTTCTGAGTCGACAGCCATGTCGTATACATTCGCGTGTTGTGCTGTGCTTTTCATTTCCAGTTGTACTGTGACGTCGTCCCCTGGTTGCAGCGCCAACTGTGACGTCCTATCCTGGTCTACCACGGCACCAACTGTGACGCCCTCGCCGCGGCGCCAGCTGTTCGCTCCTCGCTGCTCCGTTCGGGTGTAGCCGCTCCAAACGTGACGTCCGCCTGTCGCGTCAGTCGTGTTGTCTCGTCTTGTGACGACCAACTGGCTTGGTATCGGTCGCGGCACCCAAATGTGACGTTCTAACTTTTTGGTGATTCGGGTGGGAATCTGGTTAGATTTGATATCAGTCTCGTCGTTCCCAACTCGCTTCCAACGCCTGGTTACCAAGGTAACTGCATTGATCTCCAGTCTGCCTACCCACGTTGTGAATTGATCTTAGGCAGACGAGATCAATCAGTGGTTGGGGCCGTAATGCAAATCGGGTTCAACGGGGTGATACCACACAAATATGCATAAAATAAAATAAAATGAAAACTCAAAAGTTCAAGATATCAAAGAAAAAGATAACAAACTTTATGTCTAGTTGTTCGATACATAGGACTGCGTCTATCTCCCGACCCGTTCTATGGATTGTGACACGTTGTTTTCCGTTAGGCGAGTTTTAACGCTTCAAGTTGTTTGCTTTTTAAGAAATTGGTTTTTCGGTGTGTCTTCGGACGAAAGTCGAAAAAAACTTATTTTTGGTGGTCTGGATCTAAGTCGCTCTTCAAAATAATTGTTCTTGGATTGAAGAGGAGTCCGGAATTGCGTGAATCTTGGTCAGCTATCTGCGAGGCGGGAACCAACTTCCACTGCGAGACTTCGAACTCTCTGCTGCAACTGGAACTCAAACTGATTTCTGCTCGTTGCGGCTTTGCTTATATGGACGCCGACCAAAACCGGGGTGGGTTTGTCGGCGTCGGGGGTTCCTCGATAATTCTAAATACATATCCACCTCTTTATTTTGGGAATTTTCCACTGTTTTCCATTTTTGGGAGCCTTTTTTACTCCCACCTTCTCACCATACTTCAGAGGGGCGTGAATGCCCTCCCCACTTCTTTCGTAGCAGCTTCTCATACCTATCCTCTGGATGGGCGGCGACAGCTTCCTTCGTGCGTCACGTGATCACCACTCGACCAATGATGTCTTAGTCGGGCGTGGACGAATCCGCGGCTTTGTTTCAGGAAAAAAAAATATCTTGCTTAACTAAAAAAAAAAAATTCTTTTCTTTTCCTTTTCTTCCTCTTAATCGCAGTTATCATTTTCTCTAGCCGCAAACAGGACAAGACGGTGGTCATAACTCTTGTTCTACACCTGGACTTCGTCCGTCATCTTATCGCTAATTATCCGAATGGGTGGTCTTTTTAACACGGCCAGACGTCGCCCCGAAAAGAACGTTTCTAAGTTCCCATTCATTTCCTTTCGGTACACATTTCTGATAACATAATTTTATTATCGCAGGCTAAAGATGTTCCGTCGAAAGAAATCGGTCAGTGGACACATCGTGTGCGGCTTTTAATTTTTCATATCTATTCAAAGCCCTTTAGTCCACCTGTTTTCCGTCACTTATCGAAATAACATTTTCATTTGGATTTTTCTTTGGCCAGCCGTCGCCAAAACACACCCGATTCCTTTATCCACTCAGAATTTCCCTGTCATTGTAATGACACTCTTTCGCCATTTGTTACTTATCAAAATATCCTTTAACCATTGTCTCTTAGCCGTGGTGTTCTGCTTATCATCCACGTTTTGGGTCTCGCCTCTTTTTTTTTCTTTTCTTTCTTTTCTTTTTCTGCCTCGGTAAATGGTGCCACAGTACTGTGCCATTTTATTTCTTTTTTTTAGTCCTCAGTCAGCTCCAAAGAAAGCTAGAAGTGATACTGGCAAAGGAAAAAGAAAAGTTAAGAGAAAAACAATTGTTGATGATTTTGTCTGTATGGTGATGATATTGTCTTTTCCTACTCAGTTTCATATGGCAAAATAAAAGATCTATGCTATTGTTATAAATAAAGAGACGATCATGTCTTTTCTTCCCCTTTCCAAACAATAACATATCTTTCCTTCCTTTTACGCCATCATCTCTCCTATTAACAGGCACGGTAAAATTGAAATGTTCGTCTATATTTAATTTATTTAGTATTGTTTTTATTTATTTTGTCTTAGATTTAATGATTTTTATTAGTTTTGTGTATAAACTTGTGCACAGAGTACTGTCGTATACGTTTAAACAAGCAATCATCTTGAAACCAGGAACAGATTAATCCATTTTATATTGATTCGTATTTTTTTTTTTTTTTTTTTTAAAAAAACTGTTTCATTTTACGGACATTTCGGGTTACGAACGGGCTTCAGGAACGAACTAAATTCATAAAACTGGGTTCCACTGTATCATTTTTTTTTTCTGCGTGAATTTTAATCCCTACTAAAAAAAAATGGCTGTACATATTGCAGTGGTGGCCAAACATACTTAATGTAAGAGCCACATACTATTTAGATGTTTGAAAGCCGTAAAACAAACAAAATTTACACAAGTTTTTTTTTCTTTTGTTTATTTACAATAAGGTTCACCCTCTACAAAGCTCGGAGTCGACTCGAGGTAGAAGTTTAGTTCAGTGGCTAGTTTGTATGAATAGGAGGGGAATATACCGTTTAACTCTAGATTTGAACATGTTAAGATTGTAATGATCGGAGAAACAGCCTCTTGGGGGTCTGTACTACAGAGCAGTAGTTCGCAGGAAGTAGCTGTTTCAGTTGAACTTATTTCTCGGCAATGGAATACGGAGAAAATGGTGGTTTGTTATTATGTAAGTGACATGGCAGGTCCTAGCCGTGAAGGTCAGACCTTTTTTTAATAACATTAACATTAAACTTAAGTTTCAAACCAATGGCGTCTCAATTCATGCCCAGTAAATAATTAAAAATATTTTTCTTATTTGGCGTTTATATTAACTGTGTTGAAAAAAAAGAAGCTCGGCCAATATATTTTTTTTAAGTCGAAGAGTTGCATGCGGCTCGCGAGACGCGATTTGGCCACCCCTGATATAGTGTAACCGGCCATCGAAAATTCATGATTTTTACCCTCTTTAAAAAATAGTTACCTATGTATAATGTGGCCCTATATATATATATATATATATAAAACAAAACTCCCGCTCAACTCTAGCATATTCAGAAGATTTGATGATCTGCGAAAATCTTTTCAGCAATGTTTTGTTAAAGACGCTTAGGTTTATAACAATCTGTTCTGGAAAAACTACATCTGTAGTTCCAAACAATCGAGGGGTCAACGTACCAGAACAAAGACAATGGTGAGGGTCAACGTACCAGAACAAAACACCACCAGGGGGTAGTCGACGCACCAAAACAAAACACGACGGATGTCAACAAAACAGTGCAAGGACAACTGAGGGTCAACCCACCAGACCTAATACGGCCGAGGCTCAAATTAAATTAAAAGAAAAGAACTGATTTCGTTAAGTTTTCCGTGAAAGAAGCACGCCCCCACCAAAAAAAAAGAGAAATATACAGGGTGATTGAAAAGTAACTCGCCATTTTAAAATACATATAATTTTTACAAGAAATGGATATGAGAGGAAAGCGTTTAGCATGAAATTTTATTTAAAATTCGATATGAGTAACAAATTTCGCTACCAGCTTCTCGAGCTGCCCAAGAAAAACGTCAAATGATTTCACCAGGAACTCTTGATATTGAAGATATGACTTCTTGAATTCGTACTTCAAGTTCTTCCAATATCTGGGTTTTGTATAGCAGACTTGCATAGGAAAAAAAAATAAAAGGCTTAAGTCTGGAAACCTTGCTGGCCACTCATATATTAAATAGGGAGGTATGTCTTTATTAGTCATCTACCCGTATATTTTATATACAAATTGAAAACAAAATAGGCTTACGGCCAAATCACGTGGAAACCGAGGTTCCCATACAATCAATAAAGTTATGTATCGTCGAGCCTCGTCAGTAGAGTGATGGGTGACTGCTTGAGAATACCAGGTGCTGTAAGGTTGAAAGTGTGGGTTGTGTATTGATAATGGCTTGGAAGTGTTAATCGGAGAGCCGAGTTCCAAATCAAGTCGGCTTCGTGATATCGACTTACGTGCAAATATCCTTAGGGACGGTATGAATCCACCACTTCTCCCCCAGCTATTGGTTAATAAGCAAGACTTGTATTGCTAAACCATTATTAACTCAACCCCTTGTAATGTAAAAATATTTTCTGACTTTAAATAATCCGCAAAGGGTTAAGTTGTAAAAAACAAATCGATCATTAAAAAATTACACCTTCAGAATAAAAAAAAAACAGAAAAAAACTTTCATTTATGATCAATAAATCTTTACATTTGTATCCTTAATTAAAAAAAAAACACTCTGTTCAAAAGACCTGGAAGAGCGTGAACTGAAGTGATAAATCTCTAGTCCTGTTCAAAAGACCGATGGGGAGCTTGAATCCAGACTATCGGCGAAACTATCTACTTATATATATATGCGTGTGTGTGAAATGTAATACCGGATGATATTTTTACTTTTTATAATTAATACCAGATGTTTTGATGGTTCTGCGTTTATCATAAACTCTATGAAGTTCGGAAATTTTCTCCGTAAATTTAGAAAAGAGAAACATCAAAATTTTAAAATATATTTAATGAAAAATCAAAATTTTTCATTTAATTTTAATTATAAGTTAACACATTCCCAATAGCCAAAATAATTTGGTGTATTTACAACCGAATTCAAATTGAATTTAAAATTAAATTTAAATTTACTTATTACTAAAATCGATAAAGTCTTTCTTATTTATAAATCTGTTAACTCAACCTAATTCTCGTTATTAAAATATATTTCATAGATATACGTTTCTGAAACGTTTTTTGAGAAAAAGTAGCTGAAGTTAATTTGAATTGAAACAAATATTAATTAGTTTTAGGTTAAATTATTTTTTTAAGATGGGATGGGTGTTTTTGACATGGGATTTATTCATGTTTGGTAAATTAAACTGAGGTGGCAATAACTTGAAACAAATTACATGACGAATACAACGTTAACGCCTTTTTAAATATATTTTAATTACCCAGTGATCTTTAAAAATAAATATTTTAAACATTCTAATATTTAATTTTAGGTATTTAGTGATTTAGCTCAACATACCAAGATGCTTGTTTTGAAGACATTAAAAAAATTATCAATGAATTTTTTAAATTTACTATAGGTTCCTTACATATTTTTTAATAATAACGTACAGTGTAACCCGGATATAAGAGAGTTGTCGGGACCGGAGACGAAGTCTCTTATATCCGGGTTTGATCTATTTAGTTTAGGTAAGTATGGGCTCTAATTTGGGACCAGATAAAATCTCTCTTATATCCGGGTTTCTCTTATATCAGGGTTACACTGTATATGGACATTCGTATTTACAGGTGCTGCTCTTTGACCAAAATAATTTGATGATTTAAATTCTCCGAGTACTTGTCTTTATAACAAATATAATCATTAGACGCTACAAGAATTTCTCGGAATTTTATAAAATTGAGCGGTAACAGATGTAAAAAAAACAAAAACTGCAGCGATTTTCCATTTACATAATTCGGACTGTTGTTCTCATCATCATTGTCATATTCACGAGGTTACGAAGTGAATCTTTTAGTCCAGTGGACTAAGTGTTCGGTTCGAAGTTCCAAGAAGAAGGCTGAAGCGTACAAGAACCGAAACGTCGTGAATATCACAATAAAGATGAGAACAAGTCAGAACAATGTAAATATTGTAAATAGTTGCAATTCCTCGAATACATCTCAGAAATATAGACAGACGTTGAAAGATTTTCTAAAATGTAAGAAACATTTTAAATTAATGAAAGTGTTGTTTAAGTCCAACAATTGACTGATTTTTGCAAGAATTTCCAAATCAATACCTTTTTCTACGCAAAAAGCGTTCAAATTTCCAGTGCAAATTTATGGTACCGCGTTGACACCAGAAAAACACAATTTTAAACAATTTTCTAGTTTGTTTTTTTGTGGAACCTTAAAATTTCGTAAAAAAAAGTTTTCTGATATTTTTAAAATTTACATAAAAAAATTATCTCTTAATTATAACAAAACTCTGACGATAAAATTTAGTTTTAATTTTTTGATCATTTTTTTTTTTTCATCATATACAGTGTAACCCGGATATAAGAGAGTTGTCGGCACCGGAGACGAAGTCTCTCATATCCGGTTTTGGTCCATTTTGTTTAGGTAAATATGGGCTCTAATTTGGGACCAGAGAAAATCTCTCTTATATCCGGGTTAACGAATTTTTGGAAGCACCTACATAAAATGAATGAACATTAATATTTTTTTACGGAGGAATCATTCCTAGGAGCAATGAACAAACCAAGATGATTTGAGCAGGAAGAGTTTTTACATGTTACAGTAGAGTCAGCGTCATTTTCTGGGGTGGGGGAGTGGTTGCTAGGAAGCGTCACGTAGACAGTTCGTATGTATTAATATATGCATTCTTGCTTTTTGTCTTCTCGAGTGCAATGATTTATCATGCCGCATATGACGGCTCTCCTTAGTCACTTTGAAGATGTTGTTCAAGCTTCAAGCCAGCAAAAATACCATAAGTGTTTTTCACAAGTGCTCCCTAAACAAGATACTCAAGGGAAATGCTTTTTCGAAAACAACCCGAAAGATCTTTTACAAAAAAAGTATATCTGTTACTGTCAGAAATATTTATATTCGACTGCCTACGAACAACAAATGAATATATGAAAGTTAAAGAATGTGTCGACCGAGATATCATAATATTCTACTTCGATGCGCGGTGTTCCATCAGGACGTCGGCGATCATGGCTCCCCACAACCAACTTCCTAACCTTTGTAGCTCTTATCAATATTTCTTTCTCTCTCTCCCTCCCCACCATTTCCTGTTCTGTCGTCTATTTATACAACCTTGTTAGGTATGTTACTAACTTTTCTCTCTGTCACACTTGTCTTCAATATGTCTCCCTATCAAATTTTCCAAGCCTTCTTTCTTCATCAGTATTTGTTTTTTTTTATCTCATGGTTGCTTTGATCGTATTTGAATTGCACAAGCCAGTAGATGTAATTAATACTTTTTTTGCAAGAACAATGTGCCTACTGAAAGATAGGTGCCCACAACATAGCGTTTAGTAGGATATATATATATATATATTTTTTTTTTTTCTTACTTCAAAATATATTATAGTGAATGATTCGTATTTGAAACAGATGTCATAATTCTATATATTTTTTTTTATTAAACAGGTCTATTTCTTAAATTACGTCTATCCACTTGCGCATTCGGGAAATCCAAGATTAATTAAAATGATTCGTCTATTTTAATTACGAAGTATTCACTATAATAACGTAGGAAGTAATAAAAAATATTTAATTAAAAATAAACCCATTATTACTTTTATTTATATATATATATATTATAAATTGATTTATTTAAAATGTTTTTTTCGCTACACAGTTCTAACCATGTTTCAAAAATGGAAGCTAAAAGCCGCGAATTTTGGAGTAACTTTTAAAATTACTGGGTTTTAAAGACGCAGCTAAAATGCAGTTTCCATGATTACAGATTAATCTACTTCAACTGGACAAGGGGTGTCTGGGTTTTCCTTATGTCTGTATCATTGTATCGGTTATTAGCTACATTTTGGTAAGGGGTAGGGATGTATTTTTCAATGAAAACTGACATCCGTTTAATGCATGTCATCTGGATTTTTTTTAAATTTATTGTTAACGACAAAAAATTCTTACGGCATTTTTTTCTATTTGTAAATTTAAAGATTTTCGGGGGTGTTCAGATTAGAATACTTTTTATTTAACTACGTTTTGAAACATTCTCATTTTTAAGTTTTATTATACTATATCTTTTTTAAGAACAGTTAAATGTATTAGAATCCCTTATAGTATGTAGGATTATTTTTACATTAAGTATAAGCATGTATATTAGGTTACATTTTTTTTTATATATTATTTAAGCAAAATTTATGACAATGACGGCAAAAATAGTTACTTAATTTCACTGATTTAGTAAACTTTTATTTTTTATATATATAAACCTAGTAATATATTGTTTCTCATGTAAGTACAAAGGACATGGGTCATTCAAAAGCTTACATCTTCTGGCATTTCATATTAATTTTATTTTACTATAGGTGTTTTATTGGATTATTTTAAGTGCATGTAGTACTAAGTAAAAGAAGTTTAGCTTAGAATTCATTTTATTTAACTACAATTTTAATTACAACTTTAAAATATTTTCATTGTTAGTTTTAATAGACTATATTGATTTATAACAGAAGAAAATGTATTTGAATTACTTATAGTAAGTAAAATTATTTTTCCATATCAAAGTATATGTATATTAATAATGCTAATATCTTAAATAAACACTTATACCAAAACCCAAAAAAATTAGACAATGGAAAAATAAAGATAAAAACTGATGGAAATAAACAAAAACTATGTAACTGTAGAAACCCTCATAATTGCCCTCTACAAAATAAATGTCGCAGTGAATCATTAGTATACCAATGCAATATCTCTTCGATTGAAAGTCCTGAAAACATAAAAAATATATATAGGTTGCACTAGCCATGAATTCAAACAAGATTCAACCAACATCAAACTTTGATGGCAACTGGTCTAGGAGAAGGACCACTCTGAATTCAAAATTGCGTAGGGTCATTTGGGAACCTTGTGGCATGTAGTGCACCAGGTCTTTGTATTCGGCCCTTCAAAAAGTGTGGATGATCCTGCACGAAACCTTCACCACAATATTCAAATCTCATGTGCTGTTGTCGGGCTTTCGGTTTCTTTGGGACTGATCTGCTTGACCCTCATACGTCGAAGTCGGCGGGAGAGTCGAGTATATATAAATTAATAGATTTTATTTATTAATCCAACATTTTTATTACCTTTCAAAGTTTTAGTGGATAGTCGTATTTGAACAGGCGCTCTGTTTATTTTTAAATAGCTTAAAATAAACGAAGCGTCTATTTAAATGATTATTCACAAAACACAACGATTAAAGTTATGTTTAGTGCGTGTGTATGTATGAACACACGCTAAAGCAAAATTTTGGAAATTTCCTTTTAGAAATACAGTTTAACCCGGATATACGAGAGTTGTCGGGACCGGAGAAGAAGTCTCTTATATCCGGGTTTTGTCTATTTTGTTTAGGTAAGTATGGGAACACTTTGGGACCAGAGAAAATCTCTCTTATATTCGGGTCTCTTATATCCGGGTTACACTGTATTTTGAAGTTTCAACCTAACTTTCTAGTCGTCAGGAGGCGATTTTGAAAACCTTAGAAATATTCACGGATGAAAATGAGACACATACTGTTTTTTGTTTAATTAATTGTTTTCCATATCCAAGTATAGGTGATAAGATACTTTCAATAATATCCGGGGGTGGATGAACAGATAAATCGTAAGAATTAACTGACAATATAGGAGTGCTTGACGAAATATCTTACAAAAAAATTATTTGTCCAAAAGGATTTGATATCTCACAAGAACTTTTTTGTTATCGGATTGACTAAAGAGATAGCTTGCAAGATATTTCTTTGTTCATAAGAATCTTATCAAATATCCTCCAATACGTTTTTGCTCAAGAGTCGATAGAGAGATACCTCAAAAGAACTTTTTCTGTCCAAGATTAGCTGGCGGCATATCGAGCAAGTGCTTGGTGAGATATTCCGCAACAGTTTTTTTTTTTTTTATCCAGGAGTCGCTAAAGAGATATCTACAAGAGAGATTTAAAAATTCACTAAGACAGACTCTTGAAATTTAACTACTGTGAAAGCGGCGACTAGAGATCTCGAGGAAATTAATTCTTCAACTATATGCGTCGTCCGCTGCGTTAAGACATTTTCTACGTGGTGGTGAATGCAGTTAAAAAAATAGTTTAATAGTTTAAGAGTTTAAGCGACGACGCTAGGATTTGATCGCTGGATCTTGATTCTACAGTTGATTCTTAACCATTCTACATATTGAAAAAGACATTGTAAATTCCGAGCTGATACCGTCGGAAAAAAAAAGCGTATTTCCATGTAACAACACATTGCATTATCTCTGGATAATAACAGGTGAACCTTTACCCGCAGACAATTATCTGCGGCTTCGATAGTGTGTACAGGAATTTTTGTCAGCTTCTATTCGTTATTTTTTGCTAATGTATTGAATACCTTTGTTGACAACATATTCTTTCCTTGTTTGCTAATGTGTAAGTATTGAATCTTTCGAGAAACAACTGTGTATGCTTTTAAAACTTGATGTCTTCGAAAAATGTTAGCTTCGCTATTTAAGGATTAACAATTGCCTATGAATATTTCATGGCTTTACTGAAAGGCTCGTTTTACATGTCCATCTGTTTAAGAATTGACACTGTTACTGCCTGGCTTTCTCTTATTTCACAAACACTGCTTCCCGCGGCCTCATTTTGTAAGTGATAGGCTGAGACTATCAAATAACTCCGTGAAAACCATATAAAACCAGTGTAATGACCATGACTCGCGGCTCTGACTGCGTAATGCAGATGCGGGGATGAAGTTAACCCTTAGGTATCCACTTTTATGGACAGCATATAAAACATGGTTTCTTAAAACTTGATACTTGAAATAAATATATATATTTACAATATTTACGACACGTGATCAGTAGTTCGTCAGACTCTTCACACTTGCACTATATTTGTCCTATAAACAACCTATGCAAATAGGTAAAGTCTTTTTTCTAATCCCCCTAGAATAATGTTCATACTGTACAAGGTCCATGAATCGGTCACTAGGCAGAAGGTTACAGAGTGAGAGGTATAGTTTATGTGAATATCGATTATCCGAGCTTAGATGTGCCACAAGGCCGAAAGTAGGGAGCACCCAGTGAGGATCGAACTCACTACTCAGCCGTAACTGTTCGAGCGAGTCAAGCTGGCTAACCATTACACCACATCTAAGTGCCCTAGTTTGTGTGATTATATGGCGGGGAAGATAACAGCTAACCGTGGAGTTGAACAGATTCAGATTTTAGTGATTGGAGAAGCATCCTCTTGGGAGTCGGTTCCACTAAGTATTTATTTGTGGAAAGAAGCTGGTCGAGTGAAACTGGGATTAACAATCCTGAGCCATTAGTCATTGCACTACTTTCGCATCCAAGCTTACAAAACCTGGTATAATCACTGTTGAAGAGAACAATGACAATATTACGATATTTATAATCAACAAACTATTTAACTGAGGAGGTGTGATAGATTTTCGTTATATTTTGCAAATGTCAGTATTTCTTAAATATGTCTGAGTTATCTCCTCCTTAGCTCCTTAACCCTTTCACCAGGGGTCTCTCTTCCCTGGCTATAAATACTCGCTGAACCTTCGCCTCTTCCTCTTTTTCCCTCAGCCTTATACCAACTCGCAGATGTAAACGCTCACAGATAAAGCGTTTCCCAAATGCTGGGAACACGCTAAGAACAATACACGTACGTACGAACACTCACAACAACACATGCACATAATATTCACCACACACACTCTGTCCATGTAACATGTATTCTTTCTTGTTATTAATACATATATTTATTTACATATATTTATTGGCCTTGTGTTTGTTTTTCATTGTCTTCTTTGGACTTAATTAAAGTCCATCTTTCTCATGTAGTTGGACCGGCTAGCAGGAAAATCTTAACTCACGCGTGTTCTTCAACTCATACCCTACAACATCGTCTACAAATATGACAAAATAAAATGTACTATTATCAATTCGGGAATATAAAAGAAAAATGGTAGATTTCGACATGAAAATGCAGTTCTGTGTAAAAATCAAGACCACATTTTCTTTTAATCAGTTTTACTCCACGCAAGGAAGTAAAGCCACTAAGACGTAAGGGGTTACGAGGTGTGGAAGAATTAGTAATAGAAACATTTAATAATGGGGTGGGAGGAGAGAAAAAAAGTAATACAATGTCAGTTGATACTGATATTGTATTTAATTTTTTTTCTGATTAAAGTTGGCTGGAAAGTATGGAACCGAAAGAGAGTTCCACAAGTGAGAAGTGTGATGAAATAAAATGTTTGTACGGCCTCATTTAACCAATTCAAAAGTAAATTGATGAGATCTCGACGCTAGTCTCTTACTGCGCTTTAATTAAAAAAGTCTAGGTACCCTAGCGAAGAGCTCATCTGAACAATTACCATAAAAATATTCATAGAAAAGACACAGTGAGACAACCTTACGGCGATGGAAAACTGACTGAGGCCGAGCCACGAGATCAGGGCCTATAATATTGCTGATTCTTTTTTTGGATTTTATCAAGGAGTTCAAGGTAAATAGCAGGAGAACCATTCCATATGTGGCAACAATATTCTAAGCATGAACGAATGAAAGACTTATACGTATGTGTTGTGAGGGAGAATTTTCCCTACAAGTTTGGACTTGGCCATCTGAAAAAAAAACATAACAATACTCTTACATCAAGAGGAGTAGCAGCAGTAGCTCTAGCTGAAAAAAATATGTTTTCCTGTACCAAAAGTTAATAAACTTGTTAAACCAATTCGGTTGTCTAGTATTATTTTCGATAACTCAATTACAATATAATAGATTCTGGAGAGAAAAACTGTACCGTACGACACGGGGAACAAACTTTCTTAGCAGCTGACCTTCAAATATAACAAATTTTATTAACTTATCAACTTGAGTGTTTTGTACTCTTTTGTTTCATAGATGATATGTTGAATCTAAGGGCGTCATTTACAGAGCGAAACTTCATTCTCTCTTGTGGGGGTTTAAAATTTTCGGGGGAATCCACCCCCCCCCTCAAATTTTAAATAAAATAATTTTGTAAAGTAGATAATGTATTACAGTTTAAGGTGGTCTTTGACTTTTGCGCGACTCACGACCACATCATGATGAAAGGTACGAGCACCGAAGTTAAGCATAGTCTAGCCTGGCCAGTACCGTGATGGGTGATTGCTTGGGAATACTAGGTGTGCTAAGCTTGCTTTAGATATTCATGGAAAATAGCGTTGACTTGTTAATCGGGCAGCCGAGTTCTATTTTCAGTTGGTTTTGTTATATTCACTTACACGTAAATACCATTAGAAAAAGTATGAATCTACCGCTTCTCCGCTCAGCTATAGGTTAATTACAAGGACTTGTATCTCTAAACTATTATCTCCAAAAAGAATCTTAGAACCGAGAAATATATTCTGGCTTTAAATAACATGCAAAGGGTTGATAAGCCATAGAAAAATGAATCCATAATTCGAATTGTGTACGATGGGGTGTGTGGTTGGTTGGTTGTTTGTTTGTGTGTGTATATATATATATATATATAAAATTTGTGTATATATATATATATATATATATATATAATTATGAAATTGACTAAGTCCGACAATTATTTTATATTTTATTTTTATACGTTATTTATATACACACAAATATTTAAGTAAATGCTGTTTATAATTAACAGTACTAACCATATTTACCAGTCTGAATGTCCGAGAAATTTCATGCTTTCTGTGACAGGAATCGAACCTGTATCCTAGATGGAACCGTCATATAGCCTGACGTGCTATACCATTGTAGCTACGAAGGAAACGTCTGGTTAGTCCATTACATAATATATGACGGCATTTGTTGAGGTTACGATAAGATAAATAAAAAACGGCAATTCATTTTTCCTTACCTCATATATATATATGTTCAAGGTAACGAAAACTCATTGCCGTTTTTTTATTTATTTGAGAAAAAAGAGATAGAGCAAATTTAACATAATTTTATTCCTCAAAGTTACCCCCATCGGCATCTAGATCATTTTGCGAATGTTCCTGGCGGTAAAAATCAGGTGTCTTGGATGCACAGAAGTCTGTGAGTGTCTGCCGCAATTCTGCCTCATTTGCCAAGGATTTCCCACGAAGATCGTTGTCCGGAGAATAGAAAATGTGGTAACCTATTGGAAAATGGTCCTGGAAATAATGAGGATAGCCCAGTGTCTCCTAGCCAAATGCCCGCGTGTTATCCCTGGCCACCCGCGTCACATGAGGCCTGGCATTGTTATGAAGGAATAGTACATGCTTGCGATTAACAAATGTTCGCTTCTGCGTCGTGGCTTGTTGCACACTTTGCACCAGCTGCGAGTACAGGTCCGCAGTGATGCTTTTGCCCGTTAGTAGCAGCTCATAGTGTACCATTTGTCGACTAGCTCCGAGATACTGAGCATGATCTTGAGAGGCTGTAGAAGTGGTTTTGTTGCGTGAGACACAGGGTCACATCGTGACAATCAATGTCTGGCACGCTTGGGAGTGTCATACAAGACACACTTTTTTTTCCACTGGTGAGCAGTCGATGAGTTACATATGAAGTCTTTCATCAGAAACCGGGAAGTGATCGGTCAGCTCACAACAGGTTTGGCTGTTGTCCTCCTCTATTGCCCGCTTCAGAGCCTCATCATCCAGAACCAGTGGCTGGCCACTGCGTGGTTAATTACAAAAAGACATATCTCCCACGCTGAGCTTATGGAATCAATGCCTATCGGTGCGTTCACTCACAACATTGTCCCCAAAGGCTTAAAACATATTCGGCGACTGCATGAAGGCATGAAGCTGACACCCACGAAGGCGCGGCTTCGACACCGCTGTTTCCTCGCCGCTCGTCGAGTTATGATTAATGTGCGCGCAACACACCTGCGTTAGTCAAGAGCAAAACTCCCACCTGACTCCACCGCTTTCCCGGCATTCATTTCCGTATCAGTGATAACTTCTTCTCACAGGACGTTTTGTTAACTTTGTCATATATATATATATATGACAAAGTTAATCTTTAATATTTAAGTAATTATCGGACAGTCCATCTCATATATATATATATATATATATATATATATATGAGATGGACTGTCCGATAATTAGTTAAATATATTTTCTGTTTATACGTTATTTTAAAAGTTACAGATATTTAAGTAAATGCTCTGTTTATAACCAACGGTATCAACCGCATTTACTGGCCTGAATGTCTGAGTCATTTCATAGAAAGTATGTGTCCTCCAGTAAATGTTTATTATAAACAAACCATTTATTTGTTTCTATAAAAAATAACGTATAAACAGGATATATATATATATATATATATATATATATATATATATATATATATATATATATATATATATATACGTTATTGGTTGTCTAAAACGTAAAGTTACCATATTGTTCGTTTGTGTTGTCTCCGATCAGGACGTGAGTGATCATGGCTCTCCAAAATACTTAATATATTGCCAGACATTTCAATTCTTTCTGATTCTACATGTGGTCTTTTTAGTTCCTCATTGCTCACATATTCATTTTATGTCAGTCCCAGCCAATGTGTGTAGAACAACATATTAGTCGCTTTGAGTCTCTTTATCTGTAAAGAAATTGTCCAATATTCACTGTTATATGAGATGATAGATATAAAATCGATATTCCACAGTCTTTTCCTTGTTTCTAATGAAATTTTCTTCTCTTAATACGCTCAGTTTCAGGAAGTCATGTTTTGTTCAAACAATATGTCTTCCTATTTTTGTGTCGCATTTTTCCATCATCTGTTACGACGCAATATATGCATTGAAATTCCTGTAATTGCTTGGTTCTAATGTTTCCAATTCTTAGCTCAGGCCTTTGGCTGTTTTGCTTGCTGTCGACCATATATTCTGTCTTCTTAAAATTAATTGAACTTTTAATTGCCTTTCCTTTTATACCATGTCTAGAAATTTCATAGTTTTCCTTCCTTTATCTGTCATCAGCAAACTCTCCAGTATTCAGTTATATTATATGATATGAAACAGATATTCCACACTCTCTTCCTTGTTTCTAATGAAATTTGCCTCCCTTAATACTTTCAGTTTCTGGAAGTCATCATTTGTTCTTACAATTCGTTTTCGTATTTTTATGTCACATTTTCTGTTGACTGTTACAGACACAGCATAGGAGTTAAAAACCTATACTTGCTTGATTCTAATGTCTCCTATTCATAGCAAAAGAAACAGCCAAATGTCTGAACTGTCTACGATATATTCTGTCTTCTTACAATTAATAGTACTTTTAATTGGCTTTCCTTTGCTACCTTGTGTAGAAGTTTTTGCTTTTGTTTTCCTTCTGAGTCTGTCATCAGAACAATGTTATCTGCGAATCTTACATTGTTAAGAGTATGTCTGCCGATAATAAATACTGGTACGTTTTCTAGTTCTTTTAGGCTCGTCTCGATGTCTTGGCTAAATAAATCCGGCGAGTAAACGCATTCATGTCTTATGTCTCATTTTTTTTTGTGTGTGTGTGTGTACTTTTAAAGTTTCTCTTTCCATATGTCAACATTGTCTTGCAAGTGCTCCAAGACGTAAGACTTAACTATGGAAATGGAATTCAAATAGTGATGGCACACACCTTGAATCCTTCGTAAAAATCCAGAATGTTTAATTAACAAATACTAAACACTTCACACACCTCGGTGTTATAACAAATAGGATATAATGAAATAGAATAGGTTTTGATTGGCTTACCTTTGTCCAAACACGGCGAGCAGTTACAAAGCCAAATGGTATTGTTCTATTGTCCAGATCGAGGGATAGCTTGGCTAGCTCTCTTTCCTCTAAGTCTGTACTAATTGAGAAAGATATTAAAGTCACGGTTACTATGTCACCCAATTACCGGACCGCCATTTTAATTCTCTAAGATAGTAACCTTCAACCGGTGTGCCGCAAGAGGATAGGCGTGTCACGAAAATTTTTAAAGGGCATTAATTAAATTATTTTTGGAGCTTGTGCGAAGGAAGATTTTCTGCAATAAACAATGTTAAAAACAAAAATCGATCACAGCTACAACCGTTGGAAGATTTAAATGTATTACTGTCCAAAATTCGACCTTACAAAGATTTTCTTAAAAACACGGTCGAGCTCAGATAGCTCATTAAATGTTAAATTATAATAAACAGGAAAATAAATATATATAAATATTTTTAAGAACTCTAATATCCTTTTATTGCAAATTATTTTTTTTCGTTTATGCTAATAAATAAATCATAGTCTTTTTCTTTTTACGAGTCATATATTTGCGGCAGACGTGTATCTGTAGGTTCAAATGTGTCCCCAGAAATTTTGACTCTAGCTTCAAGAGTGCCCCCGGAAATTGTCTCTAACCTCAAGCATGCCCCCAGAAAGTTTGTCTCTAGCTTCAAGCATGCCACCCCCCGGAAAGTTTGTCTCTAATTTCAAACGTACTCCCGGAAAGGTTGTCTCTAGCTTCAAGCATGCCCCCCCCGGAAAGTTTGTCTCTAATTTCAAACGTACTCCCGGAAAGTTTGTCTCTATCTTCAAGAGTGTCCCACCGGAAAGTTTGTCTCTATCTTCAAGAGTGTCCCACCGGAAAGTTTGTCTCTATCTTCAAGAGTGTCCCACCGGAAAGTTTGTCTGTATCCTCAAGAGTGTCCCACCGAAAGTTTGTCTGTATCCTCAAGAGTGTCCCACTGGAGAGTTTGTCTGTATCCTCAAGAGTGTCCCACCGGAGTTTGTCTGAGAGTTTGTCTGTATCCTCAAGAGTGTCCCACCGAGAGTTTGTCTGTATCCTCAAGAGTGTCCCACCGGAGAGTTTGTCTGTATCCTCAAGAGTGTCCCACCGAGAGTTTGTCTGTATCCTCAAGAGTGTCCCACCGGAGAGTTTGTCTGTATCCTCAAGAGTGTCCCACCGGAGAGTTTGTCTGTATCCTCAAGAGTGTCCCACCGGAGAGTTTGTCTGTATCCTCAAGAGTGTCCCACCGGAAAGTTTGTCTCTATCCTCAAGTGTGCCTCAATATATAAATAATGTTCTCCAATATGTGTCACTCAGAGTTAATGGAAGCAGGATTAGCATTAACTGATCAGTACTAAAATGAACACGGCGAGATATTTCTCGACATTGACAACAGAATGGGAACAATTTAAACGTATAAATTAAAGTTTTTAGTTTGAAATTCCCGAATCGACTGACATCTGTAAGTTGTATTTCTTTGTGATTGTATTCCTTTCAAAACCCGCTTCTTCTGTTTGTCGTGTCGCTTAAGGACCTTGGTTATCATGGCTCGCCATTATTTCCTGTCCTACATATCACTTAATAAATCCTGTCTTTTTGTTATCTCTCCTAAACCTTGTCCTGCCATCCATTTACTTATGCTCACTAATTTGGTTATGCGTTTCTTTCCTATGTCCCTTTGCATTTAATCTGTCCTGTGAGTATCAGATTTTCCAAGCCCACGCTCCTCATTATGTGCCCTGGAAATATCAACTGTCGCTTCCTGATGTTAAATATAAGTTTCTTTTGTTTCTATTTTCTCTAAAACTTCGTCGTCCGGTTCATAGTATTCTAACCATAATTCTGTAAAACCCCATTTGTGTTGTTCACATTTCGAAGCTACTATGTTTTGATATCTACTATTCATTTTCTGTTATAGTATGATATCTACTATTCATTTTCTGCTGTAGTATGATATCTTGTATTCGTTTTCTGCTATAGTATGGTATCTAGTATTCGTTTTCTGCTATAGTATGGTATCTAGTATTCGTTTTCTACTTCGGTATGATATCTAGTATTCGTTTTCTACTTCGGTATGATATCTAGTATTCGTTTTCTACTTCGGTATGATATCTAGTATTCGTTTTCTGCTTCGGTATGATATCTAGTATTCGTTCTCTACTTCGGTATGATATCTACTAACTGTTGGAAGTATGAAATATCTTAAAACCCCCACTCTTAAAAAGAACACTGATTCATTTTCAATCACGTTGAACCCTTTCTTGTCCAATCATCGACGAAAATTAAAGTTGCACCTGGCCATTACTTGTGACCACTGAGGAATACCAGAGGCTATAAGTTACGTGAATGGCCAACCTAGCCAGCAATGGACACAGCCTCGCTGATTATACTTAGAGAAGAACTCGATATATGGAAGTACTTCTGGACAGACAGGTCACAATGGTTACTTAGAGCAGCGTGTTGGGTGAGTAGGATTTGTGTAGGGTGTTCAACAGTTTTTGAAACAAAATGACTGCACGCAAATCAAGGACCACAAATGATAGAGTACACAGTCTAGATGTCTCTTTTGAATGCAAATTTGTTGATAACGTGTGCACATACCTCCTGGGTGATCGCTTGAATCTTCTCAGTGAAGGCTGTCTTCAATGCAGCAATGATTCCACGGGTAGATGTTATCCTAGAGGAACCCCCAAAGAAAAAAATATGGGGGTTTCAGGTCAGACGAGTGAGGTGCGCATTCCACTTCAGCTTTTCGGCTGATGAGACACCGCCACCCCCCAAAAAATTACTGTTCACCTGGCCATACCATGATAACATTAGCAGTATGTGGGTGGAGCCCAATCCCGCTGTAACCACTGTTCCTCCTCATCAATGTCCTCACACCCCTCAAGCTCTCTCCATCTGAGAGGACGCTGCTTTGTTTCAACAATTGTGAAACACCATACATATGTATGTGTGTGTATCTATGTGTGTATGGTAAAAAAGAAATATATTTTTCCGTAAGTTAGAATATAAATTTTGCAACTACTGTAGCATTAGGCTTGGTACAAGATATGTAACCAATTCGTGTTGTCCTGGTTTTGTTTGATAAATGTCATTAAAAATTAAACCAAGATGTAATCAATGTTTAACTTTAATCCGCCTTTTAAAAATAAGATTGATAAGATATGGCATCCATAAATTCAAATTTCTTTCTGCAAGATTGATTAAATTTTCGACAGATAGTTTTTACTCTATGCAAATACTGGAGATCTTGCTATACAGATTGTGTTGCCAAAAATATTGGGGAAAAATAAATTGAGCTCAACCAGGAAACGATTTTCTATTTGATGTGAGCGGTCGTGGCTCTCCACAACCTGTTGCCTCTTTGCCAAGTATCTCATCCACCGTTTCGTCATTTATTCGCACTAGCTCGTCAGGTAGGTGGCACATTAACTTTCCTAGTCTTGCTAGTCCTCGATATACTTTACGAGGGTCAAATTTTCTAAGCTATTCTTTGTCATATGTTCAAGAAATTTCAACTCTCTTTATCTGTGTCTGAGTGTTTTCTTTTTTTTTTTTTTTTTGTGGCATTATCAGCATCCTTCTATAAAATCTATTCTCTTTATCTGTGACGACTGGAAATGATAGTATGCACATAAACACCCGTTTTAAATATAGAAATAAGCACCAAAACAAATACGGACAGACTAACAACTTTTATAAGTAACACTGTTACTAATAGAAGCTATCCCCGTAAATTAAATAAAAGGTTCAGTTCAGAATTTCTTGATGAAGATCAAAGTGCACAACGGCCGAAACTTTGTGATAACAACAAAAATTAGGAAAATAGTCCAAATAAAAATTGTATAATTCAATTTCTGATCCGAGAAATTCAGACAAAAATTAATTATTATTTTGGTTGACATTATCTTATACAATAAAATTCTGGAAGAAATGCATTTTTCTCTTTTTAGAATATTTTTAAACTTTCAAAATAATTTCCTTGAGTTTTCAAATGCGATAGATTTGAGCAGGATGTCTTTTTTTTTCCCCCCAAGAACTATCTCCCGGATTTATAACGGAATTTATATCAGTCAGGAAATGACCAATCAGTGAGTGTCTCTTCTGGCAAGCATGTTTCTGGAATATTCGAGATAATTAAAAGAGGCTTTTAATTCTGGCCGAGTGATCCGTCCTTTGAGACTTTTGATTGATAGCCGAGTGAACGGTAGCCGGGAATAACAAAGGAAGAATTCATTGAGGAACTGAGAGTCAAGTCAAGAAGACGGAAATTCTTTGGAAGTGGTCGATAACGAAGCCCAGCCTGTACGTCCTTGTGTACCGCGCAGCGCACCTGCCGTGGATATATGCTGCTTTCATCAACGGATTTAAAAGGATTTATAAATGGATATTTTGAAGGCTTGGGGAAGAAAGGGTTGGTATGATACGCACACAGCTTTTATCTATCTATCTATATCTAATATATATATATATATATATATATATAATGTGTGTGTGTGTGCACAAATACACGCACACATATATATGGTCATGCAAGGACACATATATACGCATATCCACAGTTATATACACATTTAACTCTATAAGTATATGCATATACATACATAAATATTTTGAGAATATACATATCCCCATTCTCTATCATATATATATATATAGACATTGATATATATTAAACATCATAGTGTGCAGTAATGCAAATACATGTTTATATTAACTTGCATAGTGCATATACACACTTGTACATACGAAAATAAGTTTTTATATATATATATATATATATATATATATAAAATATGCGAGAGAAACATTGAAGTCAACACCCAGCGGCGACAGTATGTTTCATGCTTAAACGCAATCATCAATGTTCACTTTTATATTGCTTTTAAGCATAAAACAGACCTTCGTAACTGATTGTCAGTGTTTACTTTTATATTTACATACGATCTATCTTTGATATTGAAAACATTAACCCGTAAATATACCATGCCTTAAACTACATTTTTATCATATTTGTATTATAAATGGTTTAACATTCATCTGAAATACAATTTACCCAAACGCATGCTAACGTTGGGGTATTTATAATAAAGTGTTCAATATCCTTTACATTGAGCCACATATAGTGTGTGGTGTGTGTGTATATATATATATATATATATATATATATATATATATATATATATATATACTTTTTCCTGGATTTCATTAATAAAAAACGTACCAAACAAGCGCATTACTAAAACGTTCACAGTAATATAATATATATATATATATATATATATATATATTCTGCATCATCTTCCATCAGTTAGTAAGTTATGAGACGTTGATTGGTTTTAATCCGAAAAAGAAAGTATTTTATTATAGTTTTGCTTTTCCCTCCCTCATTTCCTTACTTACGTACGTACGCTTTTTCCCTCCCTCGTTTCCTTACTTACGTACGTACGTACGTACGTTATGTCCTACCATTAATTCATAAATAATGAGCTATTCCGTTTTGATCGCGTGGAAAGAAGGGAACAGACATCAGTAACGCTACTTGGTTTCAATGAGAAAATGAAAGAAAGGAAGATAGAAGAGGCGATAACACTCATGTGTTTAACGTCTGTTTCAGTGAAATAGAAAACTAGGCAATTTCAAATATTTTAATTCGTTAAATAAAGACCAGCATTCATATTAATGATCGTTATTACCATATTTTGTTAAAGCTATGCTCAAATATTTAAAGTTACAACAGGGACATTTTTACGGATATTTTATTGTTGTAGAACTCGCTAAGAGATTATTCAATCACTGATTAAGACTCACCGGAAAATTCAAATAGGAAAACCATGAAATTTTCACGCCTATTTCTCTTACAAAATAAGAAAGCAATGTTTACAATGCTTTGATGGTTTTAACGTCTGCATCAGTGAAATAGAAAATATTATCAATTTTAAAACTTTTCATTTGAATCCTCTTACTTCTTTAAATAATGTCTTGCATTCATAATTATGATTGTTATTGCAATATTTTATTAAAATTGCCAAGTCCAAATATTTAACGATGCACTAGTGGGACATGCCCACTGGTACATATTAATCTTTGTATACGCCTGTTGCGAGTTCTATCAGTAATTTAAGAAAGGCAAATAGGAAAACGATAATTTTTTCATGGGTACTGTTTGCTAGAATGAGTACAGTTAATCAACAAATGTCGGCGGTGTGTTTGCAAATAGGAAAATAATGACGGTTGTATTTTTAGAGTGGACTGCGAGGTTTGTCTGAAAAATAACGGTTCTGATAATGTTCTTTGATATGAAAAAGGCGTCGTCCGCGATGTGTCCTTGCCACAGAACCCGGCGATCAATCAGCAAGTCTACAAAGATATCGTTTGGTGTTTGCTCCGTTCATTGCGCGAGATGAGACGAGAGTTTGAGCAGTACAAATCGTGACTGCTTCACCACGACAATGGACCTGCTAACAACGCTCTAATCAACCGGCAGTTCATGGCCGCAAAGAACATTCTCCCTACTGGAACAGCCTCCTTATTTACCTGATCTTGTTCCGTGTGTTTTTTTTTTCTTTTCTCCAAGATCAAAGGGAGCATTAAGGCGATCCGTTTTGTAGGCGTGTAAGCTATCAAGAGGGCCATAACGACAGAGCTCGGGATAATCCAAGAAGAATCTTTCCAACGGTGCATATAAGCCTGGCAAGGGCGGAAAAGGGCTTAAGTGGGGTTACTTTGAATGGAAAACTATATTGTTTGTTGTTTGGAATTGAAATAAATTGTTTGTGACACCACTCCTGTTACATTTAAGACGGGCGTCGTATATCTGAACCTACTAATGATCAATTATAATTTTACCGTTATCATACCACACAGTGTGTATGTTGGCTACTGAAAACGAGAAAATGATTTTCAATAGTTAATCGTTATAAAAACACTTACAGGATATACCTGTATACGTAATTCCATACTTTAGACTGATTACACGGACGCTACACTGACTTCTTTTCGACTGACACGATATTTCATTTGAAAACGGCCAACTTTAGTCAAAAGCGCTCGAATCATGACAAGTAATTTCGGTCTCGAAGATGTGTGGGTGGTGTAAAGGATAGTTGTCGGGATTAGAAATCGAAGTGCTGAGTTCGAATTCCAGTCGAGTTCAAAACGTTAATTTACGCGTAAATACCCTTGGGAAATGTATGTTTCATTCACCTACCCCAGCTATGTGCTAAATAGTTGGTTTTGTTTCTAAAAAAAACCCACTGTTATTAAAAAACACAGTAAATCTAACCGCTTCGAAAAGGTCAAAATAGTAGCACATCTGAAAATTGATTTAATATCTACTGTTAACTAGGGTAAGGAATGGCTAGTTATTTTTTAACGCCTTCAAAACAAAATTACTCTCTATTAATTATCTAAGATATTCCTTTTAGCCTTCCATCAATATGGCTGATGCTAACCTCGAGAAGCGTGACTTCTTCAACTCTCGCGCTGACATGAAGTGGAAAGATTATATTGAATTATTTGCTAGTTTTGCCGCTAGGAAAGATGGTTTACTGTGTTACGCTAGGCATTTTTTTTTATCTCCAGGATCTATCTTGCATATTTATAAGTCAACCATTATTTCATGCTTCGAATATTGCTGTCACAAATTGTCTGATACTCCAAATATATATTTAGAGATTCTTGATGAAATCGTAAGAATTATCTGCAATGTTTTTACTCCTAAACTGATATCCCGGCTAAATGTAGCGTCCCTGTGTTTGTATGTTTTTTTTCTAAAATACTTTCATAGTAATTATTTTGATGAACTTTCTTCTATAATACCGAAACTTTATGAATTTAAGTGCAGTACTAGATTGGCAACAAAGTCTCATAATTTTACAGTTGAATTGACTAGATATAACCCTAAATTCATTGTTAACACATCTTTTCTCGCAGTTCTCTTACGGCTTCTTGCTTTCCAGTCAACATTGATCTTCAAAAATTTAAATGCAATATCAATCGCTATCTGGTGTTTTCCTGCGTCCACTTCTTTTATTGCTTCCGCTCCTTAATAATATTTCCTTTTTTCTTATTTTTCCCCATTCAGTCATCACGTGTCTTTTAATGGCTTTATTGCGTCACTTGGTGTGAAATGATTAAAAAAAAATGAATGAAATAAAATTGTTGTAATATTCATGCAAACAATTCTTACAATCTAAAATATGCTTTGGCTTTAAATAAGCCACAAAAGTGTAAGGCTTACGGGGATATTACGCCAAAACACTGGTTCTCGGACAATTACTGAAATTAAGTCGAACCTGGAGATGATGATTGTTTGGGAATTCCAGGTGCTGTAACCTTAGATGTGCGGGTGGTGTAATAGATAACGGCTCGGAATTGGCAATCGGAGAGCCGAGTTTCAATTCCAGTCGGGTTCGTTATATTTACTTGGACGCAAATACCCTTAGAAAACCAACACTCCTCCCCAAGCTATGTGTTAATTAGTAGGACTTTTATTATCTATGAATCATTATCCGCCCCCCCATATTCTTACAATCTAAAAGATTTTCTTGCTTTAAATAATCTGCAAAAGGTTGAAAAGCTATACAAAAATAAAAGCATATTAAGTCAGTCAGTTATGTGACAGGCGTGATACACGGTTAGGCGATCATGTATCTTTCGATATATGACTGACAAGGCGGATTTTTTTTTCCCACAGTAGGTTGTCATTACTTTCTGCGGTAGACCAGTTGCCATCCAAAGCAATAGAACTCGGTCTGTCCTGTTATTTACCCATAGCTAGGGAGAGGGGAATAAGATGATTTATACCTTTCCCAAGGGTATTAGCACGTAAGTGAATTTCAATCAGTTATGTGCCATGCGTGATACACGCTTAGGCGATCATGTATCTTTCGATACATGACTGACGAAGCGGATTTTTTTCCCGCTGTAGGTTGTCATTTCTTTCTGCGGTAGACCAATTGCCATCCAAGGCAATAGAACCCGGTCTCTCCTGCTATTTACCCATAGCTAGGGAGAGAAGAAGATGATGATATATACCCTTTCCCAAGGGTATTAGCACGTAAATGAATGTAATGGATTCGACTGGAATGTGAACTTGGAAGCAATATTGTTAAAAACGTCATCATCTTTTGATTAAATAACGTTTCATAGGCTTTGACTAACAATAAGAACAAGCGTATAATTTAGATTGTTCGATAAACAATGTCTGAGAAGAAATAGAAATGTGAATAATGTAAAAAAAATCTATTTACTAATAACTTTATCAGCCGCTTGGGAACAACCGATATTGTAAGCAATGTCAAAGGTCATATCATCATGTTATGATTCGGGCACTAATGACCCCGCTAGTATCTTACAATTAGACTACTTGAATCGTGTGCGGCACAGACAGCCTGAATAATTTAGTCATATTTCAATTATGTGTAAAAGATTGTTTAATAGCAAGACAGTCGGAAAAAATAAAACATTATCAGATGTCGTATTGGTAAAATTTGACTTAAAAGCTGATACCAAATTAACACTATTTTGTATTATCATCAAGATGTCTTCTATTTGTATCTGCCCTTCCCTACAGAACGTAAAATGTCATGGCTCTCCACATTTTTTCTGTTGCAGCTCTTTTTACTCGCTGCCTTTTGTTTCTTTTTTCCTTCAATATGTCTTGTGCGTATCAAATTTTCAAATCGCTCTTCATTATGTGTCATAGAAATTTCAACTAACTTTGATTCTATTTGAAGTGTCCTTTTTCTTTCCATTGTCCTTAAAAGTTCGTAACTGCTCACATATTCAGTCCACAGTATTCTCAGTATCTTTTTATAGAACTCTAGGATAGAAAATCCTATATTTTACAGCTAATAAGTGAAGCACAAACAATTAAGACACGCCTACAATTAAATCTCATTAAATTCAGTTGAGACGAAAAACCTTTTTTGTACAGTTCTGTACAAACATGGCTCTTAATTAAGTAAATGGCTTCTGGAACCTGATTGGATAAGACAAGTCAATTCCGACGTCCGTGATGTTGAATTCAAATGCCGATACGATTACTGATTAAAAATTGAGATAGCTCGGATCACGAATCCTATCAGATAGCGATAAAAACGGCTCCTCAGCAGCAGTTGGGACCAAATTTGCAGCAACGCAATCAATGAAGGTAGTTTGACAAAGGAAACTGAACTAGTCCCGGCCTCGATCAACATCTTAGACACATGATACCATGACAACGCCTCATTCAGCGATTATTTTTCTACGTAGGCAGCCGCAACGAAAGTAAGTCATATACAGTGTAACCCGGATGTAAGAGAGTTTTCGGGACCGGAGAAGAAGTCTCTTATCTCCGGCTTTTCTCTTATATCCGGGTTTGGTCTATTTTATATACATTAACACAGGCTCTAATTTCGGACCAGAGAAAATCTCTCTTATACCCGGGTTTCCCTTATATCCGGGTTACACTGTATCTCTTGTTTTTCACTGTTTTGAAATTACTCCTGTCGCACGCAATCCGCCAGCAGTCGCACACGTTTCATTAGCGTGTGCTTCACACACACACACACACACACACACACACATTGTCGTACGATACCACTCGATATCGTCAACTGTAACAAAAACACTTCAAGAATTTGCAGACTAACTTGCGAAAAATCATTTCGAACAATCCTCTTCATCATTGCCACAATAAAGAACATTGATTTTTAATATGTAAATATATCTGCCTCTATAAATGTTATTTTCATATTTTGCTGAGTCGTCCTTTTTTTTCTGCAAAGATCATTTCGCTGCTTTGTTTATAATTTTGTATTGCATTTTAGGCACGACACTCAGATTTCATTTCCCACCTAAAATCCGCGTAGACTATTACTTCAAGCCTTTTATTCTTGTGTGGTTGGGTTTATTTTCTTTTACGGCATATCGACCTCAGTTGGTTATTTTATACCGAAATGTTTTTAGGATAGCTTGGTATGAATACATATGTATTCTTTGTAAAAAATCAGTTTGTAGATCAGGTTTCATTGATGTATTTTGGTAAAGAGGTTTTTTGTCGAGAGTCAAATATATTACTGGTAATACTTTTTTTTCAAATATGTATTACTTGTGATATTTTTAATATAAGAATCTTTTTATACATTCATTGTTTTGACCTCCATTTTAGGGGTTAGCTGTTTGCCTACGGCTGGGACCCTAATAGGTGCTACGACCCCGGATCAGGGTGGACCTTGGAACAAACATCAATTAAGATGAAGTTCTACGCTCTTGAAAACCTCCCGATCAGAGGCCTTACTGCTGGATGTAGTTTATCGTCATACCTAGGACGGCCTTCCTCTCTGGTGAAATTAGCCAGTATTCACTGCCATATAGGAGGACCGATTTTTTGTAACAGTTCAGAAGGCTTTTCGTTGTTTCTAACGAAATATTTCTGTTTCTTAATACTTTGCTTAGCTTTTAAAAGGCATATTTCCCTATCCCAATTCGCCTTTAAATTTCGGCGTTGCATTTTCTATCCTCTGTTATAACACCCCGTAGACATTAAATCTTTTTGTTCTTTGCTTGATTTTAGTGTCTCTAATTTATAGCTCGCATTTTTTGCTGACAATCAAATATTCTGTCTTCTTGCAATTCATGTTTAGTCCTTTCTTCTCGCTTTCCCTTACCACCTCCTGCAGGAATATCTGTCAATTAATGCAGGAAGCAGATATTCATGACGAACCAAACCGATTAACACTAACAGAGTAGTTAATGTGTGGCACTATCACTCAATAAATAACGACAATCAGCTTCGAGTGACCTACGTTCTTATTTGTTAAAGTAATTTGATAGATTTATAACTGAAGTCTTTCGATTGAACGGAATCCATACTGCTGGCTTGTTGTTAAGAACGTAATGCCGGGAGCCAAACTGTTAAGAAAGGATTTAATTGATGGATAAATAATTGTGTCAATCAGCTCACTCTGTATGAAATAAATTTCTCCGTTGGAAATTAGAAAGAACGATAGGTAATTTTATAAGATCGTGGGAGATTCAATTAAACTGGAGCGGAGGTCACTTCAAAACACATACTAAAGAATCGAGTTGTATAATAATTCAAATGTACGATGTTGCATGAAATAAGCCCCCGTATTAAAATAATCAAAATACTCGATATATGACATAGATCTTTATACATATAACTATAATATCCGTGCCGTAAAAATTACGGCGATTGTTAGGAAGCTTTCATAGTAAGAAACAATGAAACAAGACTTGAAACGATGTATTGAAATTCATTAAAGCAAAGATAGACTAAAATAAAGGCTAATGAAAAGTTTAATTAATCCGTTCCTTTATAATTTTAGACGTTCATTATCTATGATTCCTTGATTCCTCTTGATATTACATGAACCACTTTTTGCTCGTGTTAAAGATGTTGTGTGCTTAACAATGAAATGAAAATATCTCTCGGATGAAAATGATTGGTAGCAGAATAGCAAAGGCTGCTACGACAAAACCTCTTTTAAGACCAAATTGATCCCTTAATATACGAAGTCATCTCACATGAAAGCCTTGAACAAATAAGACTGCAATCAGAGAAACCTATTTTTAAAGGAACTGATTAATTAGATGGATAGGGAACTCGGGAACTGATTTCCACTAAAATGCAGTTAAATATGTTATTTCAAACGACAAAGGTAAGTAATCTCTTTACAAAATTTACTAACTTAAGTTGATTCACCTCCCTTCCTACAGATCGGGCACGAAATATATAAATAAAAGCACATTGATAATTATTATATCGTCTGATGTTTATAGACAATTTGTCAAATTCGGCTTTCTAATCATTTCACGATTTTTTCATGCATAAGCAATCATCAGGCGGTATAGTAAGTATATATATATATATATGAATTACTAAGTGTAGTTTAGACATTGCAGATGGTCGCACATAAGGCGCATCCAACGAGGGTCATACACTACTTAGTCATAATTGACCTAAAAGTCGAAATGCCATATATATATATATATATATATATATATATATATATATATATATAAATAAATTCAAACGTATTAGGGCACTTCGAGGTGGTGTAATGGTTAGCAAGCTTGTCCCGCAAGAACAATTACGATTGAGTAGTGAGTTTGATCCTCACTGGGTGCCCCTAATTTCGACCTTGTGCTACATCTAAATTACGCTTGGATAATCACTATTATATAATTTAGACGTATTATGCTAATTTTGGTTTTAATCCTTTCAAGTAAACCAATTAATTAATTGGTGGCTGAAGAAAATTAAGGAAAGTTCCATTTTCTTTAAAATAATTTTCATTTTTCCCTTTCAGTACTTTCAATCTGATCTGAGACCATCTTCAGGGGTATATTCTGAGAAATAACTTGAAGTCAAACCCAGGAGTGTTTTGCAAGTTCTTCAGAAATAGGTTTTTGCCATATTTTAATTCTTGCTTGAATTGGTTATTTGATTTTTTTTTCTTTGTCTCTTCTTTCAGAATATCTACCTCAGCTAATCTTCTATTTGATTATTTTCTTTTTCTAATTGATAATAATGTTGTCATCTCTCTCCTCTCGTGGTATCCGAGCATTTAAATTTTAGTTTAAACTTCATTTGAATCGTTCATATTTTGTTTTATAATTAATCACAATATTTAACAGCCATCGTGTTTTTTTTTATTTCCCTTTTGTTGGTATTGGGTTGACTAATTGTCCATTCACTCATGATTCTATGGATTGCTACTAACTCGCTACCCCAAATTATACCAGAATGTTAGTTAAACATTGCATCGTCAAAAATATTACTTGATTACTAAATTCTGAGAAATAACTGGGAATCAAACCCAGGACTGTTTTGCATGTTTTATCAAAAGGGACCATTGATACATTCTTTCTTTTTTTTTTTCTTTCAATTTTTCTTTTTTTTTATAGCTATTAATTAATTTGTCCCTCATGTATCATTTTTATTTCTTTATATTTGAGGCAAATATATGTTTACTGTCGTCTGTACTCTTTAACTGCACATTAATGTTAATTGTCGATCACTTTATATTTAATTCAAGTTTTTTCTGTCGTACTAAACTGGCTAGTTAGCCGATATTGACGATTTCAAGGGGAGGATCTTGGGATTTATACAATGTTAAAACTTTATAGCTATCACGTACATCCTAATTTTTTTCCCTGTCCTTTTGGGCAGGTGGTATTAATGAATTTGCAAAATAGCAGTCAATTCCTTATATTTGAAGTCCAAACTCTTTTCTTTTTTCTTTTCTCTCAAATAGAAACTTCTCTATGCATGTATTCAGCCTAAGGACTATGCCTCTGGTACTAACTCAAATTGACGTAGAGAATGCACTCGCACCCCGAGCAACTTTTGTTACCCACATCTCCCTCCCAATGGATCTTTTAGTCTTCATGTATATAAGTAAGCTTGCCAACTTTCTATTACCATGGAAAGTACTCGGACGAACTAGATTTTTTGTTCTGCCAGGTTAAACTTTCACAGCTAGGACCAGCCATGCCGCTTACACAGCAAACGACCGATATTCTTTCCGTATTCCATCAGCGAGAAGTAAGTTCCACTCAAACAGCTTCCTCCCACAAACAACTGCCCTGTGGAACAGACTCTCAAAAGGATGTTTCCACGATCACTACAATCTTAACCTGTTCAAGTCTGGTTTCAACCGTTATCTTCCCCTCTTATCCTACAAACTACGCCTTAAAGTAACCTTCTACCTCGAGTGGCCCTCGGGCCTTGTACAGGGTGAAAGTTACTGCAAAATACACTAAAATTAAGCTAAAAAAAAACAAATATTTGTGAAGCCTTTTAACAATGGACGGAAAGTGCGACGCCAAAATCCGAAGAGAAGTGAGACAGTGAAATATGCTTTCTAAAAGCTAGGCGAAGTATTAAGAAACAGGAAAACATTAAATATATGAAGAGACTTGAATCAACATAAATGTGGTTTTACAGAATGATGCTGAGAACACCATTGACTGAATATGTGAGCAACGACATACATTTAGAGAAAATGAAAACAAAAAGGACACTTGTAGTTAGCATCAGGAAGAGTTGATATTTCTCGGATATCTAGTAAGGAAAGAAGGCTTGAAAAATTTGGCACTCACAAGACATATTGAAGGGACATAAGAAAACAACGCATAACCTACATAATGAGATTGTTTAAGTTATTGACAGAACAGGGATTAGGAGAGTTAACAGAAAGAGAAACTATACTAAGATACAAATGACAGGAAGTTATGGAGGGCCATGATCGCCGACGTTCTAAAGAGACATCGTACATAGAAGAAGGAATGAAACTAAAATTAGTTACATCTAAACGCTTAATTCAACTAAGATATTTAAGGACTTTTAATCGTTCCGTGGTCGTACTTCAGTCGGTAACTCCAAAACATTGGAGACTTCACAATGGGAAGTGTTGTGTGACACGAGTAGCTGTAGAGGCATTGAAATAGCCAAAGATGCCTTCTCGATACAAAACACAGTATTACGACACACAAAAAAAATCATTTTATTAGAAACAATTTAAACGTGCTGAATTGCCATGTCCTATCTGTACACCTATATAGCAGTGAATGCTGGTCAATTTTCTCGCCGTCAAAGAAGTCATTAAATCAAGAGATGCGGTTCCACAGAATGATTTCGAAATAAAATGGACTGAACATTTGAGGAATGAGGAAGTTTTTAGTAAAATTTAAAAAAAAAAGCAGGACGCTCGTAATTAGAATCACAGTTGAAACTTATAGAAGACATAATGAGGAAAGATTGTGTGGAGAATGTGACACTCAATGGATATAGTTAAGTATAAATGTCGAGTAACATACCTAACATGCTTGTAAAATCGGGGACAAGACAAGGACTGGGAGGTATAGTAAATGGCAAATACAAATGTATAGATGCATATATATTTCAGTTTGTGTAATTCTATATGCCTGTTGTTTTTTCTTAAGAGCATACTCTGTGTTGGATTACTTTTCCTCTAGACATACGCGCAAACAGACACGTATCATTTGCCATTATTTGTTTTCTGTCTTAACAGTATTCTTAACCTTGATCCCGTCAGGTTTACGTACAATATTTCTGTGTAAACTTAAGCAAAATTTTCCCTCTACGGAAAGTTATTCGATAGTGAAAACAGTTGTTGACTTATTTAGATATGGAATGGACGATTTCATTGAAGAGATCAGGAGATGTCTATGATGGTAAAGAAAAATAATTAAAATAGCGTTATTTTCCTAATGAAAATATAATCGTCTCTACCAAGAAGCGTGGGAGAAATTTATAATGATTTTCTAAGCATAGCTTAGATTTGGCACAAAGACATTCTAAATGGTGCAGCCACTCGTATCTGAGGATGTCAGTCTTCCGGGGCGGCGAGCTAATCCCCGTTGCATTGGCCTCCTCAGATACATTTGTGTCCGGTCAACACCCACAAAGCCCACCTTTAGTTTAGACTGAAACTATGCTGAGCGGATCGTAGTTACAATTTCTGTGGTAGTGCGTGTTATCTAGCCTGATCAACAGCCTGAACAAGGTCACGATGACTTGTGATTTGGTTCTAGCACAACCATCTACGGC
>CAHIKZ030002153.1:360000-379840 GCA_903632075.3 Acanthosepion pharaonis
ATTATCCGGGTGATTGGCATAGTTATTGATCTGCTCTACGTAACGGAGGCAGATGCGTCCTTCGAACATCCAATACCCGTTCAGGTAATTTGTTTTGCAAGCCAAGATATGGTCATAACTGGTGGTCAATCATAGCTGCTAATCAAAACAGATCCCTGCTTATCCTGCTTTCCATCAAACACTTACATCAGTTCCAGTACTGTCTAAATAAGTTGGCATAGAGAGGAGGACATTAATTACATAGACTTCGATTGATAAGAAAAGACTAAGATTAATCGATACAATATACTAACACGAACAGACAGAGAAACGGGTTTTGGCTTGAACACATTTGCTTAGGTAGGCTACAAATATATATATATATATATATATAAGTGAACATTGAAGTCAACAGTCTTCAGGTGGCCTGACGATTGCGTTTAGCATAAAATAGACTGTCGCCTCTAAGTGTTGACTTCAATGTTCACTTTTATATTTACACACGCTTTATCTCTGATATGGAGTACTTTATCCCATAAATATAGCACATCTTAAGTGTATATTTCCTTATATATACTGACTTAAATATTAATATTAGCAGCGGAAATATATAATGAGGTGTCGTATATTTTATTTAAAAAAATCAGACCTGGGTTAGAATAATTGGACAGCGTTTATCTACAAAAAAGAATTGACTGTCTCGTATATCATAAAAATCTAGCCTTTATACGAAGTTAGAAAGAAAAGGATCGGGGACTTCTAATTGTAACTTCTAAGCTACTATGTCCTATAAAACCATCTATATGGGGCTGTAACCTGTCTGTCAACCAGTAGACAGTAAGCTTCATGAATTTACTAATCTTATTTTATGTACCGTGTACCTAGGTGATCATGACTCTCTACAACTTTCTATTCTTTGTGATTCTTAGCAATGTTTTCTCTTTCTTTCTAAGTTCGTATAAATGCTAAATTGAGTGTAAAGGACAGAAACACATTTACTTGATGCTTATCTTTGCTCTTCTTGCTTTCGGTATTATATGTGAGTGTCAAATTCTCCAGGCATTTTTCCTCTTTTCAAATGTTTGTGATTCGAAGTACAAATGTCCTTTTTGTTTCAATTTTCCTTAAAAGGTTCTCGCCCTTCATGAGTTTCGTGCAAATTATTCAGCGCCTTATTTCTGTTTCCTTAAAATTGTCCATCATCCACTGCCATATAGGAGGATTGATATTAAATAACAGTTCAACACCCATGAATCGTTCCTCTATTTTAGTATTTTACTTAGATTTTGAAAGGCATCTGCCTCTATTTCAGTTCGGCTTCGAATTTCGGTGTCATATTTTCCATCCTCTGTTAAAACAATACCCTGATATTTACGTTTCTATACTTGCTTGACTTTGGCATATTTCCCTGAATGCATAAATTATAAAAAGGACCCAGTATGGATAGAATTGCCTAAATTTTTAACCTGACCAGTTCGTTATTAACTAATCCCGAGTTACCTGGAGAACTGAACGAATTGGAAGAGTTTAATATATGCTGCAGTTAAAATATATTATTAGATTGACGCAAAAGCTCACAGTGGTTTATTTTTCAAGGTATAAGGTAAATTATAGAAATACATTTGAAGTTTTTTGCTATGGAAAGATTAACAAACTAGAAAAAAGGATTAAAATAGTTCGAAAAGAAATTGTTGTCCAAAAGAGAAAGTTTAATGAAGATAGAATTGGATAATAAAGAAAGAATTTATTTGCAAAGAGAATGAAATAACTTATAAAGTTTGTATTTGGCTAAGAAAGAAATTGCAGTTAAAGAAAAACGATTCAAAGAAAGTTCGAAATGTTTTACAATAAAGAAATAACAATGAATATAGGATTGGCAATTAAATAATTATTGGAAAATAAATAAGGAAATATTAGTATATAAATAAATGATATTTACAAAAGTGAGTATCAGCGTTTAAACACTTAACTTTCTTAATATAAAAAGTCATGTTTCGAGAAGACAATTTCTTATTTAAAAAAAGGCAGTGCAAAGAAAGGGTGTTGTGTTAAATACAAAACAGCTTTTACCACACTAGTATTAAGAGCATCGCCGGAGGAAAGTCCTCTGTGTTTTTTTTTAGGATTCAAAAAGAATTATTAAACGCTGATATCTAAACAAAATTCTACAGAGAGGAATTAATCTGCTTAAATTTAGGTTCTTCTAGACAATGATGCCAACCGAAGTTCGTATTGGGTAGTTTTTGTTTTTTTTTTTTTTTTCACAACCTATTTCTGATCTGCTACTCTAAGACTAGTACTTGTTTTGCGATATGTTACATCTTTGAAATACTAACAAGACAAAAATATATCTCTAAGAATTTATCGAATCAAATCCAGAAATGTTTTGTTGTAGAATCTACAATTCACCTGAAAACTGCGTAATAATAGTGAAAAATTAGAAAATACTTTGATGCTGATTTCAGCATCAAAGTATTTTCTAATTCTAAGACCTTGTATTGAAACGAATAAAAGCCTTTATTAAAAAAAAATACTGAATTAAAATAATATTGCACGTTTTTGTTGTGCTATATTTCGAAAGATTTACCTTTTGCAGTTGGGTCTTTATTTTGCCATAAAATATAAGCATTTTCCTTTCCCGTTGACCTCTAGCGGTTAATACGAGAATGAACGAATCAAGCAAATAATAATCGGGTAGATCAATATGTCCGTATCCTGAATTATACTTATTCATTTAACATTATGTTCCTTTCTATATTTCCATGGTGATACTTCTAATGAACTTTCCTTTTTCGTACCTCCTTTTCCAGAGTTGAAGCGTAATACGAGATTAACTGCTAGCTGTCATAATTTCACTCTTGAAAATGCTATTTGCAACCGTAAGTCCTATGCTAATATTTTCCTCTTCCGAACTTTTCGTTTTTGGAACTCTTTTTCAGTTTCCTACATTCCAATCAACTACTATCTTCAAAGATTTGATTGCAATGTCAATTGTTATCTTCTGTGTCCTTGAACACTGATTCATTTATTGTCCTCTCCGTTTTTCTCTCTCAGTAACAACTTGCATCCAGGTTGTTTTATCGCCTGGCTTAGGGTGAAATGATTTTTTTTTTTAAATTACCACTACTTATTTGAAAGGAAACAGATTCTTTACATTATTCACATTGTTTCGACTGTTGTCCTCATCTTTATTGGCATATTCACGATGTTTTGGCCGTTGTACGCCTCTGCCTTCTTCAGGTGTTTGCAATTTCGAACTGAATTTTTTATTTCGTCCACCTGGGGAGATTGTTCTAGATCCACGTGCCGTGTCTCTTCTGGAGACTTCAGTTATTTCCCTTTAACCCAAATCTATGTAATTATTTTTTATTGTTCCTGAGTCCTGATTGATAAGATATTGGAAATATGCAGGATGTTTATAAAGTCAATTTAGAATTTAAAAATATATTACAAAGGCAATTGGTGTGGCCCCACTCTTGCATGATCTTCAACTAACCATCATTTTCAAGGAAAATGGTGCACCACAACATTGGGAACTACATGTTCGTAGGTTCCTAAATGAAACATTTCCAGGCAGGTGGACTGGAAAGGATGGCTCAATTCCCTGGCCATCTTGTTCACCAGATATCACTATTTTGGACTCCTTTTTATGGGGTTATGTTAAAGATATGGGGACATCACTGATCTAAAGCTAAAGATCATTGATGCCACTGTCACCATTGATGAGGCTATGCTACAGCAAATATGGCAAGAAATCTAGTACTGTGTTGACGGGGTTCGTGTAACTAACGGTGCTCATATAGAGGTATACTAGCAGCATGTCCCGGCGTTGCCCGTGCTTGATTCAAAAAATCGTACGACTCATACAGCAATCGCTATCACTTGACTTAAAATATTTTTGCCCTTCCTTGCCTTTAAAGGAGTGTCCTTTGCCTTTGCCGATGTTGCTACATGCCTTACTTCTTGCCTATCTCACACTGCGAATTTTTTCTAAGCTCTATACTAAACATTAAATCTGTTACGAAAAAAGAACTAAACAAAATGAGCACAAAACGATCAGCTTTAAAAAAGGACTCTTAACTGGAAAAACCGAATGAAAAAGAATGTTAACAACAAATACTTTTTCACACTCAACCCAGTTCTGCGGAATCAGAATCAACGTTGAGTTTAAGCAAGCGAATGAGCCAATTAGAGTAAAGTGCCATGCAGATTTAAATTTTTCCCACTTGTGATGAAAGCAGCTATCAATTTTTTTTGCATGCTAGTTAACATTCGTCTCAGTCAGCTGTTGGCTCTCACGCTGGCCAATAGAATCTTCCTGCCTATTCGCGGCAGCCAGCTATAGGCTCTCACTCTGGCCAGTAGAAAATGGCCACAAACTACATGAAAAATGCCGTAGAAGCATGAAAAAATCGATTATTTCCATCGATATGGGAGTTGGGAAATGCAATGTCGGTTTTGGCCTTCTGGCTAACTTGGAGCATGTGCATGTAAATCTTGGTGCAAATCCGTCGAAAATTGTGGCCGTGCATTCGTTACACACACACACACACACACACACACACGCATCCTGCCTTTTATAGATAGAGATTAAATTAGTTAAAACTTTAATTTCAACGCTTCATTTTGTAACAATTTCCACATGTTTTTTTGTTCATTTACTTTTGTAATATTTTTTTTTTAATTGTAAAGAGACTTTATAAACACTCAGTATATCCAACTCGTTATTACCTCAAATCAAATTGCAAATTATAATGTAGCAGTCAAATATATTACTTTAACCCCAGTGATGACATCACACTTATGAGTGTCAGTGGGAATGCTGGGAATAGACCATCATATTCCGTTTATTGGTTGTGTTCATTTCTCCAAAGAAAGCTTATTCCTCCAAGATTGTCTCGGCCAGGTTCAGGATATGTATATTTTGCCATCTGATTTGATGCCAAATTCTCAAAGCTTATTTTTATTTTCAAGATTCATCATATTTGTGCCGGGCGGCAATAAACTCCGATAAAATTAATAACTTGTCATTTCGCCATGTCCTACGTTGGCCATTGAACGGCTTCTGGGTATAATCATTCGTTCTTTTTTTTCTTTTTTTTCTGTGAAGGATATCGTTTTTTCTTTAATATTTTGATGCAGATGCACAAGAATACACATTAACACACACATAAACATTAGTAAATAGTAATAAAGTTCTATTATCAGATTTTATAAGTATGCAAATATAATAGCTTTCTACTTGGACAGTTAAATGTGAAGTGCCTCCATTTAGAAACTCAACATTTAAATTGCTAATACAATTAATTGATTGTTAAAGCATCCAAAGAAGGATCTGCAATGTTATCGATCCTGATATGGCATCTCGACTTCAGCCACTTTCACACCGACTTGACGTAGCTTCCATCTGTCTTTTCTACAAAGATTTTCATGATAACTGCTCTGACGAGCTTTTTTCTTTGGTGCCCCGAATATATGACTTCAAGCGTACTACTAGAGTGGCGTCTAGGTCCCACCGTTTTTACTGTTGAAATAGCCAAATGCAACTGCAATTCTTACTCCAACAGTTTCTTTCTTTTCGCACTTCCCACCTGTAGAACCCCCTTCCGTTTACTTACTTCCTTGACAACTACAATCTTCAAAATTTTAAAGACAGCATCAATCGCCATCTTCTGTCTTCCTGGATCCCGTTTATCTTTTGTCCTTTCCTCAATCCTCCCTTTTTTCGATCTTCGCTTTCACTTTCACTTTCATTCCCTGTAAGCATGATTACCATCTCCGCTTTGTTTGGGGAGAAATATATTTTTTTTAAATATTTAAATAAATGTACCAGTCTCTATCTGAAATGACACATGGCACAGTGGATAAAGGCGTTAGTCAGATTCAGTGACAAGACCCAAAAAGTGTGAGTTCAATACCCGGTTAAGGTAGTGGAGAACTTGGAGAGGGGAATTAACAGGAGATAACTGATAACTGACATCCATTAAACATGACACGTGCAACTAGAACAGTCCACCCCAGTCAGCGAAATAAAGGGTTCAGTTCGACATTCCAACCACCTGAAGAAGGCCGGAGCGTACAACGGCCGAAACGTTGTAATAAATATGACGACAAATATGAGTACAATAGTCCGAATAATTTAAATAAATGTTCACTTATTGAAATATGTACTGAGTCTTATTTTTCGCATCCAATCCTCAGATATTTTGGGGTAACCGAATGGAAAGGCGTTATTTTGTTATGAAGTCAGTTGTTTAAAATAATTAATGACGTAATATTGATGTGTTAGACCAATTATTTTTCCATTCATCTTTTGTCCTTTTCTCAGTCCTCTCTTCTTTTTCACTTTCACTCCTTGTAACTCCCTGTGCATCATTGGCATCCCCGCCTTGCTTGGGGTAAAATGTTTCTAAAAAGAGTAAAATAATTCATGCACACATTACATATATATATATATATGATTATATATTTATATGCTACAAATGAATCTATTGAATTTCCACGAGAGTTGTCAACTCATATTATTCCTTATTGTTTAATCCTGCACTTCCGAGTCTCCTTGTATTGGCTTTCTCTCTCTTAACCCTTTCAGTTATTGATTGTTGACCACGTGTTTATGTATAGAAGCTTGAATTAGTTCCATATGGGCAAACGGAATCAAGAAAGCGGGAAATTATAGTTATTATTTGTTCTCTAATTTTTTTATGTTAATGACGTAATTATATGTTAGACCAATTATATGCACACCGATATCCCAAAAGTCATAGGATAGCAATATTTAATGGAAGTACCTCGACGCCATAATTATGCCCTAACCAAACATAATTTTGGTATGACATGTGGAAAGTCCATGTAGACACTTGCAAGGGTGAAACATCGGTATTCAAAATAGGTATGATAGCGAATCCAGACGACTAGAACATTGGAAATCCCTGGAGGTACGGTATCTGGTGGTGACCTGTAATATTTGATGAAAGGCATTATCGTCTAGCGTATTCATAGCAGTGACTCCTCACGGATCTTCAATCGTTATGACATGAGTCGTCTGTTTTGCATTGACTTTCTTAGCAGACATGCGACACTCGCTCAAATCACATTTACGTTCAGTGCATATTCAGTAAGTCAGTTCAAAGTTTGTTTTTTTTTTTATTTTTTGCTTCCATAGGAAACGGAACATACATACTGCGTTATATGTGCGTATCATACATCCACGTCATTCGTAAAAAAGAAAAACTGTTATAAAATACCAGTTCAACCGTTATCACGAAGCAGGAAAACATTTACGCCAAATAATCAGGTCTTATCAAAAGATTATCGGAACAGCACTGAGAAGTTGACGCAAGGACATATTTTACGCTGTACCGGCAATGTCGCCTACGATATTGACATAAAATTTGGTTTCGACATGCAAATCAATTACGACTTTCTCATTTATCAAAACTATCCAGCAGGATTCAACTCTTCTTTTGGAAGAATCTTTTGATTTGGCACAACATGCTACACGGAACAGGGAACATAAAGTTCATGGAATGAGTACTAGGAAATCAATTCGTATTCGCCATTCATCTAGCTGTCTACAAATGTGACCCACCACAAATATGACATCAATCCACAAATAAAAAGAGGAGATATTAGTGGTATCAGTAAAATAAAAGAAATATAATTAAATGGATGTAACGCCCATTAGGGATTTTGGAGTCTCCACGCGCAAAGAATTCGTTAAGGTTTTCAGAAAAAAAAAAGTGGCAACGAGGTCATCACACACACACACACACACACACACACATATATATATATATATATATATATATATATATATATAAAACGGAGCGTCTACTCAAATATGGGTATTTACTAAAAATAACGTTCGAAGTAATAGAAATACGTCGGATTAAAAAAACAAAATCTATTAATTATTTAGCAATTTTTTTTACGTTTCGCATACGAAACTGGGCAGATATAGATTCGAGAAATTATGAACAGGCGAGTGTGCTATAAAGTCAAATAGCAACGTCAGTTGATTGTGAATCTCTTCGTAGCCGAGTGGTTAAAACACGCCGGATCAGACGGTGGTTTTTCCTGCAAAGACAAACGCAGGTTCGAATCCTATCGAAGTTCACATTCTCTTGAGTATTTTTTCTCGAGTTTAGCCAAAATAAATACTACCTTAAAAAAATAAAAGTCAGCGTTTATTAAAATAACGTAATCTACACAAAACACCGTTTGTAGTCATATATATGAGAAAGTGCCAATAATTTCTGTATAAGATTTGGACAGCAAGCTGGATTCATAAATTCATATATATATACATATATATATATAACCCACGCCGACAGTAAAACGCGAAGTTTCATACACCTCACAATTCTCAGGTATTGGGGGCTGGTTACATGATGGTTAATATTTCTGGGTCACGCGGTTTCGTGGTGTTATTTGGATAAGTTATTAGTGTTGTTAAATATTTAATACTACTATAATCTATATTTGAATTTAAGATTAAGTTCAAACTTAATTAGAATTGAAAATTCAAAATTAGAAAATTTAATTTCATTTTAAAAATGATGTCTACAGACGCTGTGGGTAAACATCCGTATCCGTTTTTTTGTGTTTTTTTTTTTTTTTTTTGGCTTAAAAAAAATTAGTTAATGATAAAATTATAATAGAAAAAAATAGGTATGCTGTGGTAAAATAATAAAAGTAAAATAATAATAGGTAATAATAACGTTAATAATAGTGAAAATAATAATAATAATAATAATATAATGATAGGTTATAGTAATAAAAATAATGATATGATAACATTTAACAAAAATATATTAATATTAAAAATATAGTGATAAAACCAACATTAAAACTAGTATCTTTGGCGTCTAAAAGAGAGAAAACAATATTAATCTGGGTCAATGTGCTTGAGTAGAAATTAATCTCTATGCATACATGTGGTTATTTATTGATTTCTTTTGTTTAACATATTAGGGTTATCTATATTTTCTAGGATCATTAACTTCTCAGAAAGACATAAGCTACATTTATCGCCTTTCCCGCTGAAGTGTTTGGCTTTCGTTACGTAATCCCAGGTGATAATTGGGTTTCTATTACCACTTGTTATTTTCCAGAAAAATTTAGAGAGGGCAGTGCTGTTAATATATTTAAAATTGCCTAATGTCATTTGGTGATGGTAAAAACATGGTTTCTAATGGTATTCAGTTGAACCTAAATAAAACTTGGCCACGACATCATATTTGATGTTAGCTCTATAAATTAGCCCTTTAATCATGCATTTGCCGTTTAGCAGGCAGATTTTGTTTTTTCGGCAGTTGCATTCTTTAATTGTGGGGTGTGCTTATTTTGTAGGTTGGTTACATGTTTTTTGAGTATAACATTGTTGTGCTGCGATATATATTGGTCAATGTTTTTAGCGCAACTATAGCTACCTTAAAGTTTTTATTGAAAATCTTTTTGTTAGCGTTGGGAATGATTGACATGGTTGTGGATTAAATTCAGAAAAAATCTTCCGATGATAGTTTTGAGATTGCTGCTAAAGGGTGGGTTAAATCATATGACATTGCATTTACTGTGTTTAGGCTTGTTAGCATCATCATATCTAAAAACTCAAGGTTAATTTTATGGTTAATATGATCTAGAGATTCTACATATTTACTTTTATACTTGTTAAAAATATCCTTATTATTAGAGTTGGTGGACAGCCAAAATTGGATCGATTTATCAATTCTAGCATGATGATTAGATTATTTGTTGATGTATCTATGGTGTTATATATATTCAGCATATGGTCTATAGAGTCCATTAGGTATGTCCAATTCAGGAATTTGATCACTTTAGTGGTGGCGGTGGTGATACTCAGATCGTGCTCTTTAAAGAATTTAACCAGGATTTTTCTTAGTCTTTTTTTCACCTGTTTACGCAGGAGTATTATAGCGTCATCTGTATAGATCCCGGTGTCACTAAAGCCGTAGAGTAGCAATTAATTCACAAACTTCCGCTCCCATAACAATGCAAAAATTAGGGTTGTTACGGTTACTCCACAGGCAAACTTCATGAAGCAGGATGGGTTTTGGGGGTCTGTTTTATGATATTAATGTCCTGGTTGCTTAGGGGGTAATAATTGTTGCCCAGATTTACCAGTCATCCTCGGTAATAGATGGGTAGAAGTTGCAAATATCAAATTGTATAAAAGCGTGTCCACTTATTTTGTTTTAGGGAACCAAGCAATGACGTCGAATATATTTTGCTACTGGTTGATACCTAAAGCATTTTTCGACATCTACAGGCTTTTTCGGGGATTTCCTTGCTTATTTTACGCATATTATATTTGGATGAATTGAGTAGTAGGTATTGTGATTTGTACAGAAAATCCTCTTTGTGGTTTTTCACTGTAATAAATGTTTGCTGTTTATATATATATATATATATATATATATATATACCTACGTTTCGGGTACGGCTTAAATTTCGTTGTTTACCAAGTCATCAGAGACGAGATATAACTTAGAATTTAAAAAAATAACATGCCTTTGTTTTCACGCTAGCGCACATATACAGTTACTAATATCTAGACATTTGATTTACCAATCTCTCTCTCTCTCTCTGTATATATTCTTAATTGAATGAGATTTATAAGCAGACTTCTGTAGAGAAGGAAACGCGTCAACTAAAATAAGTCTCCTTTTGTTATATATATATATATATATATATACACTCATTTAACGCGATCTCGCGTATCATGCGACTCCCCAATGTTCACTTATAAAAAATGATCTTATCATGTATCTCGTGTATCATGCGAGCACCTTTTTTTTTTTTTTTTTTTTTTTTTTTTGAAAGACCAAATTACAAGAGACTAATCTCTTTTCCGCTATCTCTATATCCCATCTCCTGGTTAAAAAATGTAAAAGAAATGATAAAAGTATCGTTAATAACGTTATACTCGTGGCATGAACGGGTAGAGCCATAATCAAACAAACAAGAAGCCGCTAAACATCTTATAAACGTAATCAATAGAAAAGATGCATATTCGTTATATTTGTATTTTATAATGGGATATTAATATGTGAATAAGACCTGCATTATCATTAGATACATTTAAGTATAACATCAGTTTTATCAAAACATGTTTATTTTAGATACAGCTTTACATTTTGAGTACAGTAAACAGAAATATAGTTTGGTCAAAGGCGTAGCGAGGACCAGCGGTACATACGCTAATTTTAATCAATTTTTAAATTACGTGTATGATGCGACCCCTTTAAAATTAGCTTCAAATTTGTCTTCAAAAGTCGTATAATAGGCGCATATACAACCTTCACTGATCAATTTTTCGAAAGCCTTTCATGACGACTGCGGCTATGCTAAAGTTTCATCTTACCAACAAATCCATCAGTTCTCTGTCTGATCTTCCCATACTGCCTTTTCTATACATTGAGTAATCAACAATTAATCCGTTGTTCAAGCTATTATCATTTTTACTCCCACGTGTCCCGCCCACATAATTCTTTGTCATTTAACCAATTCACTGAACTACGCTAATCTGTTTTTTATTCCATGCATTATTTTTAATATTGACTTTTGTGTGTTTTGGGATTTGATTTCCGCCTAGATTCTTAATTTCCTTGTTTCGGATCCGGGCGTCATATTCGTTATTATAAATTTATTATATCCTTAATTGTTTTTTCATTGTGTCTGTTGATAATAACTGTTCAATTCCCCGTTGTTTTATTTCATTTACATAATTTCTAAATATATATATATATATATATATATATATTAAAGTAATGAAAATCTTGGTAATCCGTATGGATAATCTCAAGGAGGATGAAATCCAGAGAGCTCAATGTTAAATCAGTGCGAATAATTTAATTTAAAGAAAACCAAACAACTTTAAGTTTCAATGTTATAATTTATTTCACCGCGGATTTTCTTGTTCCCTGGATCATCAGATGTCACTTCCAAGGATGAAAAATTGAATTTAAACTTACACTTTTAGAGGGTAGTATAAAAGCCGATGTAATGTGGTGGAAGACCATGTCTGTCACTAATTATCTCTCACCACTCTATATAACATTACATCGGCTTAATACTACACTCCAAAAGTGTAAGTTTAAATTCAATTTTTTCATCATTTGAAGTGAGGTGTTATGATCCAGGGAACATGAAAATCCCCGGTGAAATAAATTATAACATGGTACCTTAAAGTTGTCTGGTTTTCATTAAATTTTATATATATATATATATATATATATATATATATATATATATATATAATAAGCACACATATACGACAGTTGATGAAAAAGACGTGATCGCACTAAGAAGTTTTATAGGAAGAGACATTTTCAGCACGACACATGTGTTGCAGGTGCCTACCATTATTCTTTTCAATCGTCGTCGTCTTTTATGTGACGTTTCCCTTCAAGACATAAGCAATCATGGCTGTCTACAGTTATCTGTTCTTCGTAGAGCGTAATGTTTTTTTTTCTTTCATTTTTTTTCCGCCTAAACCTCGTCTCCCTACTGTTTTGTCAAACTCATTAAGTAATTTATGCGTTGTTTTCCTCTATCCCTCTTACCTTCAATCTGTCTTGTAAGTACCATATTTTCCAATCCCTCTTTCCTCGTTATGTGTCATCTAGCGCTATAATTGTTGTGTTTAAATGGCAGCTGCTGCAAATTTCTATTTGGAGTGTCTGAGTGTCTGTCACATCATTTTGTTGAAAAGTTTTTTATCAAATGTTATGACCATATCAGCATGCATACATGCAGCGTGTAGTACACACACACATATATATATATCTGTTTTATGCTTACATGTAATCTTCAGGCCTGACGATTGCGTATAAGCATGAAACAGATTGTCACAGTGGGTGTTGAATTCAATGTTCATTTTTATATTTACATACGCTCTATCCCTGATATTGAGCACTTTAACCTCTAAATCTAGCTTACCTAAAAACTATATTTTTTCATACAATTTGTGGTATATATATATATATATATATGTATGGGAGTGGGTTTAAGCGCGTGTATGTATTATGTGTGTGTAAAACCAATTCCATGGCTAGAGAAATATAACAGAAGAAAATGAAAAGTGCATTTAGTACGAGATTTTCGCAGAGATTATGGCTGACCACGCAAACAGCACGTAAATCCGATGAGTCATCGTGTACAGATTTCCGTTTCTTCATTCGTAAGCCTATAATAAATACGTCCTAATAGAGGGCAATTTGCCAATGTAACAGCATTCCATCGTCGACAAGCAGCCAAAGACAAGAAAAAAAACAGGCCCAGAAAAACAGATCGATTCTTTACTTGGATTGCCAATAAAGTCTAAAGGGAGAAGTGCCAATTCCATTACCCCAATAACTATTATAATAGCGAAGCCAATAACCATGATAATGAGGATTAGAATGGCTTTAATTATGACAGAGATATTGATATGAATGTCAATTCTAATATAAATAGGATATTTTAATACCAGAACAAAACGAATCTGCAAAGAAAGAAATAACATTTCTTTTGAAGGATTTATTTTTTTTATTGTTGCTACTTCTATTATTATTATTATTTTTATCATTCTGTTTTCTCTTAGGTTTGCTGATAGTCGTCATCATTTAACAAGTTTTTCAGTTAGCGTAAATGAAGGTTCTTATTTTCTTTCATAAGGGTTTTTACCAAATATGTATATAGGTACTCGTTCGCACAATCTTCTAATTGTCAAATATAAATATTGTTGGATTTTCCTAATGTATGTATCATTTGTCTTGCCAGTTAGTGCCAACGCTGTTAAAGCTAGAGGAATAATTGTTGTTTCAATGACCTATTCTTGAAATTCTATTTCCCAGTTATCTATATTTCGTTGAAATATTTTACGTCTATAAGCTAGTATTTATGTTCTTTAAATTTTTTTTTTTTTTTTTTAACAGAATTATCTACTCTTACCTTTTTTCGTGTGCTTGGTGTCTTTGGTGTAGTTTCTGATATAAGTAACAACATGACTTAGCGAAACAGGATAACTATTATTATTATTATTATTATTTCTTGTGTGTAGACATTTCTTTCCAGGTCCCATCCAGAGACCTAAGGATAGAAATGGCATCATGACATTTTCAACTGACCAACTGAAAAAAACTTAAAAAAAACACACACATTTTACATAGATAAAATCCTTCGTAAGGTGTGGACTGCATTCGTGAGAACACTGTTTTTGTATTTCTTTAAGGCATGGGCTTCCAGGAATCCCTTCAATTAGTCTACATGAGTATTTTCCAGCCACTCCGAGGGCTCCAACTACATCAAAGATTGATGTTCCCATGTGCCATATTTCTGAGATTTCGATTTCATTATTACGTATTATTATTACGTATTATTATTATAGTTTATTATTATTATTACTTATTATTATTACTATTTATTATTATTATTTATTATTATTATTATTTCTGCTTTACGCGAGACAGATGATGATCTAAAATAAACAATAAGATTGAACAGTTGATTACTCAGATATTCTGATATCGCCATTTATGAAGCTTACATTATATTTTTGGCAGATGTGGCTAGATCATATCTGTGATAAAACCTAACAGTGAATAGAAATGTGTGAAAAATGTTTTAAACTTTTTTTTTCTAAACAACAAAATAAAGTGCATTCGTTTTTATTTTGCAAACAGCGGCCATTGTAAAACGGTTTTATTTTAGCCACTTTCAGGAACGTTTCATTACATCTGAAATTATTTTAAGTACATGCCCTTGTATTTCAGCCCTAATTATATTTCTATTTTAGCTTCTGATAATATGTAATTAAATGAACTGATAAGTTGATAAATTTCTCATTAATTAAATTTGTATTTATAATAATATTGCGTTTTTCTTCTGCTCATATGTGCCTCAACCATTAAAGTCGTAGGTCATCATGGCTCTCCCCAGTTCCTGTCACTTTTGACACTTTATGCCTCTTTGTCTCAATTCTGTCATTCATTCATACAAATTCTACAGATATCCAAGTAAGTTAGTCTCGGATTCTCTCTACACTTCTCTCTTTAATATGTGATGCGAATGTTAAATTATGTAGAACTGCTTTCGATATGTGACTCACATCTAATGATTTTGATTATTAGTGTCCTTGTAATTTCTGTTTCTATTAAAACTTACTCGTTGTTCACGTGTCTCGCCCACGGTATTCTTAACAACCTATCTGTAGAACCAGACGCACACTGCTTACAGCCTCGTTTTCATTGTTAAATAAACTGTTCATAATTTACTGCCATAAATGACATAGCATTTTAACGCTATCAACTTTGTCACTAACGAAGTTTTTTTTTTTTCTATTTCTTAATGCTTTGTTGGATTTCTGGGAGGTACTTTCTTGGCCCCAGTTCACCTTCTGATTACTGTGTTCCATTTTCCGTATCATAACTACACTGCCCATTGCATTTCCAGGTTAGAAATATTAATTTTAGATCTCGTTATCACAAAAGACTGAGGTGCGCAACTGGTGGATTATTAATACAATATCAGTTTATCTTAATCTGGTTCTGGTGGCTCCATTTATTAATAATGCTCTTTCTTCTTCTGGAGGTTCAATAAGTCCAGGAAATGTTGAATAGTTGAATTTTCCAATGTGTCGGTACTGTACATTCGATTGGCTCTGATTTATTTTGGGGGTAACTTTTTTTACATTTAGATTGGATGAGGATGATACAGTTTTATTAGGTGGGAACAAACGTTCGTCGAATTATTTTTTTTTTGTGAATTTCAAATACAATATTTAGGTATTTGAATATATTTCTCCGTCTTCTAGATAAAAACATCCACTTCTGAAGCAGGCGAATCACTTTCAGAGTTATCATCTATGGTATTATTTCTATAAACGGCACATTTTTTTTTTTTTTTTTACACAATTTTATTTACACCATTTACATTATTTGGACTTTTGTCCTCATCTTTGTCGCCATATTTATCACAAAGTTTCGGCCTTGTACGCTTCGGCCTTCTTCAGGTGGTTGGAATGTCGAACTGAATCCTTTATTTCGCTCACTGAGATAGACTGTTCTAGTTCAAGTGTCATGTTTAATGGATATCAGATATCTCCTGTTAATTGCCCTCTCCAAGTTTTCCACTGCCTTAACCAATTATTGAACTCACATTCATTGGGTCCTGTCAATGGATCTAACTAACGCCTTTATCCACTGTGCCATGTATCCAGTGACAGAACCCAAAGAGAGTGAGTTCAATACCTGGTTAAGGCAGTGGAGAACTTGGAGATGGGAATTAACAGTACATAACTGATAACTGACATCCATTAGACTTAGCACGTGGAACTAGAACAGTCAACTCTAGTGAGCGAAATAAAGGATTCAGTTCGACATTCCAACCACCTGAAGAAGGCCGGAGCGTACAACGCCCGAAACGTTGTGACAAAGATGAGGACAATAGTCCGAAAAATGTAAATAATGTACATAATACATCACCTCAGAAATATAGACAGATCTTTTTTTTAATTTTTATACTGATTGTTTTTATTTATCTTATTTTATTTTTTGTGCGGGGAATCAAATGACGAAAATAAATTTCATTACTAATACCCGAGTATCCCTGGCTGTTAAGGTAGCTACCTAAACTCTGTTGCAAGCGCTTACTCGGGTACATTTGTGTTTCTTGAACACCCACCGACCTAACCTGTGGTTCATTGTGCAACTATGCTGAGTTGACTTTGCTTACAGTTTCTCAGAGAGAGAGAGAGAGAGAGAGAGAGAGAGAGGGTGGAATAATCCGGCGTCTATCACCAGTTTGAACAAAGCCAATACTTTCAATCGCTGGGTCACGATGACTTGTGACTTCGTGCCCAGACATTCATCGACGGTCTGCGAACAGTTTCATCTATCTATAAAACAACATGTGATATAGTTTTCATAGAATTCCGAACGTTGATGAACGCGGATATCATAATGACATCAAGAAATCACTTCCTTAAAAAGAATCGACAATGGTGAGATTCGAACTTGGGTCTTCTAGGGTTCTAACCACATGGGCAAGCGCCCATTTAAAGATGTATGATCAACTTCCGACGGCAGATGATCTGACGCTCTACATTTCCTAATTCCACCAGTCCTGAAATTTGCAGCTGTACCTCGCCATGTCACGTATACACAGTGGAATAATTCTTATTTATTTCATATTCCATTATTAAGAAGGGAGTTACACATTAATAACTTCTTTCTTTCTTTGTGGAACAAACTCCCAAAAGGATTTTTTTCCAGATCACCGCAATTTTAACCTCTTCATGTCTAGGGATGATGTAACCTCATCAAGTGCACTTCTTATCTCCTCCTCTTGCGCGCATACAATAACTTCATTCAGTAACGCTCTTAACCTCTTCAAGTCTAGAGTTGACCATTATTTCTCCTATATAACCTTTTCTCCTCCTCCTACGCTTATAGAACACCTTCATTTGGTAATGCTCGACTTTTGAGTGACTCTTTGTATTGTGTTAACAGTAGTAATTAGGTTGCATGAACACCGGTCTCGTATGAAACGAAATCATACCGCTGACTGACGCACTCGACGAATTTTGGCTCCAATCTAATATTTTATTTTTCATGTCTTTTTTTCTAAACTATGATCATGATTTTTGAAATTCCTTCTTCTGTGAATATAACTGACTTATTTTGCCTGCAATCGTCTCCTGTTCGACTGGCTGATCGGTTGAACTCTCGGCCTTCGGGCGGGGAGGAACCCGAAGTAGGCTACGCCGAAGGGCGCATTCTCTTTCGGGGAGGTAAACCGACCCTGAACCCGTTTATACGGGTTCAATGGGCATATTTTTGGCCGAGCCCACGGGCTCGAGATCCCACGTTAAAAAGGCCTTGTGCCACATGACGCCCTCGTGGTGGTGGTGGTGGTGGGGGGGTGACTGAATATCGTCTTGTGGTGTCTTTCATTTCCCGTATTATTCATTTTTATTTTCATTTTTCCTTTTACTATTAACTAACTTCTTTTCCATCTCAGTATTTTCCTCTTTTTCCTAGTGTTTGCTTTCTTCCTATCACAACTGATCTATAATTTTTTATTCACTTAATCCTTTTGTTGTGCTTATCTACACTAATGTCCCCGTACGAACCATTCAGATGGCCACCTGACGCCAAGTTTCGTCACTGCTCATCTGCTTTGTTCAGCGTCTCTACTGCGAGTTATTTATTATTAATGACTAAATTTTGAAATTCATAAAAATCTAGGATACGACTGCATCGCCAGATTTGTTACATGATAATGGCTCGTATCCAGGAAACCATTTTGTTTTTACAACATAGAACTTGGATGTAATTTCGCCCAAGTGCACTGGTAAAAAGAACACTACTTCAATATATAGTCCCAGTGTATTGATTCATTATTTACCAAAATTGAGATTTGGGACTAGAACATCGAATTTTGGCAATTCTGCTTGCAAAGTGCAGGAGAGGGTAGGAAGTAGAAAGAAAGAAAATATAAAAGCGGCACATTTGATTTGAAACGTAAAGCGTATAGTTTCTGAAAACGACAGGAAAAATGAAAAATCGAAAGAATAAAAAGAGAAATGGAGGCCATTATACAATTTTATGCACTTAGGAATATTGGCTATTGGTAGGTCAAAGGTCAATATCTTGGATTCTATACTCACATGAGCTTCCGTTGTGCTCATCAAATTTAGATGCAACACTGAATAACAATTTAGTCTTTGTCTAGACAGATTATATAAAAAAGTGCGTAATGATGCAGCAATATATATTTTTTAAATTTTATTTTTATAAATTCACCATCCATGATGAATGAATATAGTTATAGCAAATAAAGCTAAGCATTTATGATAGAAAAAATGTGACTCTCTTTTAATATTCTCTTTTCCAATAATCCATTTGACAACTAAAACTGATAAATCATTGATATCCGACAAAGTAAGTAAAAATCGAATATGTGAAACGAGTTAGATAATGAAAAAATATATTTTCAGCGTGAAAATTTGGCTACTTTACATGAAGATTTTCAAAAGAAAAATGAAAATTCTAAGGAATTATCGTTAGCGTGTCACTTTTACAAGCCGTAGTGTAACAGTTAATAGAAAACAGAAATTTATATCCGTGACTAAATTAATAACACTTGCATATTGAAAATAAATGAAAAGTAAGCATGAATATGGTGTTTTTACATCGAAAAATAAAAGAGCTGTTTTTTTTTATTATTATTTATTTTTTGGGATCCAATGTAGAATATTTTTGTGGACCGATGTTGTAACCCTTAAGGCTGTGTGTTGATTGGTTGAGTATGTCGAAATATTCATCTCAGTTTTCTTTCTTTGCTGAACTAAGCCTTACGTTCATGTCACGTTTAAACATCGGTTCCCGTACGATCACATGCGTAGTACAAAACACGAGTATGCACGCATATGCGAAGTACAAAACACAGTGGGGAGGACAAAACACACACGCAGGCACGGACGCACTTGGTACGTGGTACAAAACAGGAGCATGAAGGCACATGCGAAGTACAAAAGGAAAACGCACGCACATACGATGTACAAAACTCCCTTGGTGTATTATTAAATTTGCTTTCTATGCATTAATATATTTTTTGTTTATATATGCATATATCTGTACGTATTTTGTTTACAAGCAGTTGTACTGTGTGTATAAACATAAATGTATATTTCTAAGGAAGTAACAGATTTTTATTTATTAACACGACAGATTTATCATTTTGCGAAGATATTTTCAGCGTTTATTCATATTTAAATAGACGTTTCGTGTATGTATTAAACATTATATTCATTTATTAAGATCCTACATACTTTAGCATTGGCTATCATTCAAGG
>CAHIKZ030002154.1:0-10000 GCA_903632075.3 Acanthosepion pharaonis
ACTGGGTGAAAGAAGAAAGGTGTAAAGCCCCCGCGTTAGTGAGCCGGATTTCACGCCTTCAATTCCGACGAGAGAGTGTGGACCGCCAGGTGGAAATGGGCCCAAAAGACCCGCCAGTTCAGCTTCGCAACAAGGTCGCTTGAGTACAAAGTTCCAGACAGCATCAGAGGAAAATACGAGAAAGAGCTTCAGCAGTGGATTGTGAACGGCTGGCTGATTCCGCACTTCAGGAAAGACTGGGGACCCCAAAGGGTCTGATTCCCTTGATGGCAGTCGCAGGAGCAGAAACAGAAGGTGCGCCCGTACCGACACCGCGAATTGAACGACTTTTGTGGATGCTTTCACCGCCGATGCAGAAGCAAAGCATACAAGTTGAGAACGGGGCGCAGCAGGGAGTCAATGTCGCTTCTGGATCTGGCGGAACGATATCTTCAGATTCACATCGACGAAGCGCCAGGCCATTTCAAACGGTTATTTTCAAAGGCCAACGCCTGTCTTACGCGCTAGATTTGGGCTAAATGTAGCGCCATTTCATCATGAACTGCTATAGACGCCTATCGCATCGCAAGACCAAGACAATTGAAAGTGCCACATCAGCATACGTTGATGATATCTTCATTAATGAAAGCTATTTCTGCATCGCGTAAGACAACACTTTCGGATTACGGTTTGCGTGCAAGGATCCGTGCGATTGAGAGATGGAGCAAGAGTTTTGGCTTGCAGGTCTGGGAAGAAAATGGCACCATGGAAACGGAAGTCAAATTCGGAAACCCTGATGTTGACCCGGGCGGCGCCAGATTGCCAGTGGAAAACTTGTTGACACTTCCAGTGTGTGGATGGTTCAGGTGGCAGTTGCATTCGCCGCCTGGCAACCGCAGCAACCAATGGATGGGATGATAACATCAAAGATCCTCTGTCGAGATACTAGCAGAGATGTTGGCAGAGTGCGGGAACTGGATCCCGCCGGAGCAGACTGGTGCATGAGCAGACGAGATCACAGTCTGGGTGGATGCGAAGTTCCGTGGCGACAGGAGTGGCATTGAAGTAAACGGAAATGTTATCAAGATGCGTGCTGGTTGCGCCCGACTAATGATGCCAGGCACATTAATTTGGCTGAACTCGGCGCGCGCTTAAAGGAGTGAATCTGGCTTCCAGTGGAGGCATAACGCTGCACTTGGTCACTGATTCGGGGTGTGCACGGTGGATTTCAGACACCTTTGACCGGAAGGCACGGGTGAACACAAGGGCGGCTGGTGAGATGTTGGTCAGGCGACAGCATTTTGGCGATCGCTGGTGGACGAATATGGATTGACTGTGAGACATGACACTCCGCAGTCCTGTCAGAACTGTGCAGACGCCTCACCAGAGTACCGCAGACAGGTGGCTAGAACTGCTCAAGAGAGGAGAACCGCACTGAGAGCTGTGCAGTGGCAGGGAGACGATTGATGAGGACCAGGTTGCCAATACGCATCGTCAATGCGGACATCCGGGCGTGAAACGAACTCTGTACTTTCGCCAGGTTAGTCGTAACCCGCAGGTGTCCAGAGAAAGTGTTAAACTGGTAGTGAGGCCTGCACAACCTGTCAGTCGATCGATCCGCACCTGCTCACTGGGAAAGAGGAGAACTGAGCATGAAGAGCAACTGGAGCAGACTGGCAATGGACATAACTCACTACAATGGTGAGAATTTTTAACACTCATTGATTGCGGTCCTCCAGGTTTGCGGTATGGCGCTGCGCAGACAAGACGCGAGCACTATCATTCGACTGTTGGAGAATGTTTTCCTGGAGCGAGGCCCACCCATGGAAATACTGGACGATAACAATACTGGGCGCTCACCAGTAAAGATTTTAAAGAATTTATGGACACTTGGGACGTGCATCTGCGGTTTCGGCGCCTACCGCCAAGTGGAAACGGCATCGTGGGAGCCGGAAACCACAGAACCATCAAGACCATCGCAGCCAGGAAGGCTGTACAGTATCGGGAAGCGGTTTACTGGTATAATGTCGCCAAGGATAACATTTCACCATCCATGGCGCTGGCTGATGCACCGCACAAATATCATGTCCAATTGAAAGGCATCGAAGCCAACCCGCTGCCTGAACTAGAAGTGACCGGAGGGAGATTGAAAAAGGAGACATCGTTTGGGTAAAAACCCACGCGGCAAGTGTGTACGACAAAGTACGGCACTGGACGGTACGGAGGTTATCAGCCCGCAATCTGTGAGAGTTGATGGGTGCCGTCACATTAAAGTCTTACACCGGTGACGCAATCACTACCGCTACCGAGCCATGAAAGCTGCATTCCGAAGTCTGGGAATAGTGAGCGCTCAATCTGCCTTGAGTTAGACCTGCAGGGCAGCGATTCTGATAACAGCAGCCTCCCGGCGGACACAGACACCAAACCACAGACGCCAGAACACGAGACGAGGATGAAGCTTGTGTTATCCCCTTCGGAGAGGGGACAGCATTTATCGATCGCCACCTCCCTGCCCTGTTTGTGATCATGAGATCAGGGGTAGTGGGGAAAATTGTGAAAATGGCCTACCTCGGAAACGCTGCTCGAATCTGGCGAAAATGTAAACTCTGGTCCTTCCAACTGTAAAAAAGAAAACCAAAATGGCGGCGCCCGGCGTTTTATGCCGAAGGTCTCGGGTCAGTTAACGTGAAATCTGTTGCCTCGTGATTCGCATGCAAATCGTGGGTCGGTCCGCAGCTGTATAAAGCAGGCTGTTTCGCTGTTTCAAATGAGAGGGTTTTCGCTCAGGACCGGATTTTTGTCAATTTTTTCTGTCTTACAAAGGATTACCTTTTGAACTGTCTGACTGCTTTATTTTTTAGTTAAGTTTTTTGATTAATTTTACTTTTTTTTCTAACGTGATTTTTGACTTTTCTGTTAAATTTATCGTTTTTAACGTTTTTTTTTTGACCATTATATTTTTCCTTTTCATTTCCTTTCCCAATATTTTTATTTTATTTTCAATATTTTTTTTTTTTTTTTTTTACGTGTTTAAATCTATTTTCTTCCCTGCCCAGTTCCCGGAGTTTATCTGTTTATTTTTCGTCCGACTTTTTTTAATTATTACGTGTTAATTATTTCTGTGTTTTTATTGTTACCCCTTAAAAAAAGTCTACGTTTTACCTGTTAATTACGTGTTTATAATATTTGTTTTTTTTAATTTTTTGTGTTTAATTTGTAATTTCTGTCCTCCTCTTTTTTTTTGTCGGGTTGACCGTTTTTAGCGGCAGTCATTTTGTAAATTGTAACATTTTTTGTTTTACGCTATCTTGTATAGCGTTTTCTTTTTTTTTTCCCGTTTATAACTATTAGTTTTATTGTGTAATTTGTGGTTTTTTTGTCTGTTAAGATTTTTTAATTTTTATTCTTCTTTCGTTTTTGTGAACCTTGTTCACATTTTCTTGTCTGTCCATTTGTTTTATGTTTACATTTGTGGTTTTTGCACACGTCCTTCTGTTTTATTTTTGTCTGTAGATATTTGTTTACTAGGTTAAATTGTTGTCTTGCAAATAAGCAAAAGTTTATTTTTTTACCTCCCTATTATTTTTTTTTTCCTCTCCTCTGCCTATAAGGCGGTGCCCACCCGTATTTACCCCTCCCTTCCTTCTTATTATTTAAAATGGAAAAGAAAAAGGAAAAACCACCCCTCCTTTTTGGCTATTAAAAAAGCCCAAAAGTCTATTCGAAAAAACACCTTTTAACCCTAGGAAAAAAAGACCCCCGGACAAAAGACAATTTTGAGGAGTTTCCAGCTCTAATACCTCTTCCCTAGCAATGTGGAAACTGTTAAAAAAAAGTCAATGAAAATGGAAAAATTACTTCTACGGAAGCTAAGAATGGCAATAACAAGGAAACAACTATGGAGGCCAATAATGGCCAAGATTCTGAAAAGACCGAAAATGAACTGCAACTGATTTTGAGGCCGGGAATCGCCCTCTTGTTGGTCGTCCCTCCTAAGTGCATTATCAATTTAGCGGAGTTCTTGAGCGTGCCAAGGGTTACGCCCAACCTTGTTGTAGAAGGTGGACTTTGAAGACCCCAAGAATTAAAGAAAATTGAAAAAAGAATAGTGTCAGTTTTCGTCGTGGACAAGCGTACGCGCAAAATTTGTCGCTCGACGAAAAACACAGTGCTGAAAGCACTAGAATCCTTCGGGCCCGCCCTTAGAATAGTTAAGGGACCTAAATTTTTCATGTGGGACGCTGTTGCCCACTCCAGAAGACTGCGTCGCCGCGGCTTGCCGCGAGCTTATAAACAAAGAGCTTATATTGCGCACGGAGTACGAAGGCCGACGTAAGACCAGGGTAACGGTATACGAGGTCCCTCCTCAGGTTATCGGGGAACATCTCGCGGCGTTCTTCTCAGTATGGCGAAATTCTGGGAGCTTTCTGTGGAAAGCCTGAGCGGGGGTGGAGCTTGACATCATGTTGGACGAGAAAGCCTTCCGCATCCATCCCAACTGTCTGGATGTTGGCTGCTAAAAGTTACCGGGTCATTGTGACGGGTCAAGACGTATGCTGGAGGTGTGGAGTGGATTAGTCTCCTCCCTCCTGCCCAGAGAAGAAGGCCTGGAAGCCAAGCGCCAGTTATTCAAGATTATTTCTGACCTCGCTATCCTAAATTCCGCCCGCAATCATGGGCGTGGTCAGCCTCCAGACCGGGTTGGGTAATCCTCATAAACAGAAAGGCCAAAAAAAGCCACATTCCAAAAAATTTTGCCCGATGCCGGTTAAGATTGTGGAGAAGGGGAGGGGAATGGCTGGTTGCTGCAAAAGGCCAGAGGGAATTGCGGGACTTCGGGTCCTCAGTCCCCTGAAGCCCAAGGAAAAAAAAGGCACATACAACCCCACTCTAAAAAACGCAAGGGCGATTGCCCGGCCTCTGAGCTTACTTTCCACGACATGCAAAAAAGAAGTCATTTACCCAGGTTTCAAAAATCAGAAAAAAAAATTAAGGAATTTAAGAAACAGCTGGATTCAAAAAAGAAAAAAGACCGATCCCTTCAACGTCCTCTGCTAGACCCTCCCTTCACCAAAAACAACCTCACCTTCGCCTTGCTTGCTCGCCATCAAAAGCCACACCCCATAGTAGAGATCCCAGCCCCTATAGACATAGATCTTATTATACCCTCTAAATACACCCAACCTCCCCCCCTAAACAAAAAATCCACCCCCTTCATACCCCCAAGCAATCACCGTTAAAAATACGGAGATGCCTCCTGCTCCCAAGCGCAAAGAAGCCCAACACAACAGGCAAAAGAAGAAAAAAGAAAGAAAGAGAAGATTTATTTTCAACACAGGAGAGGAGGTGTGCCATATTTCCCTGCCCAGGCCGAGAGAGCCCGGGACTATAGTAACAGGGTCAAAGATCTGAAGTACTCTTGTCTCATTAAGCAGTTTGTCGACCCAGATATTGAGGAGCCTAAAACTTCCCCAATGCCCAGAGGGTCCTGACAGTAATTAGGTCAGGACCTGCGGCAAAACCAAACCTGGGCGATGGTAGATGAGGCCATTAATGCTTTGTAAGCTGGCTTTTGCCCATCGCCATAGTGGAAAAAATGAAAAATTAAAAAAGTTAAAACAGTTCTGTGCAGGGAGGGTCCCTGCTTTAGTTCACCCATCCCTATATAGAGCTCTTAAATTGACCTTCCCCTGGGATATCGGTGGTATTTCCCAAGACGGCACCATCAAGAATGAGATGGGCCATGGGTCTATGGGAGAGGTTGTCGGTATCCTTACCCCGCCATGTTTAATGCTGGTAAACAACCCTAATCGGACTTCTCATTATGGCTCTCTGGTTAGCCTTCAAAAGGGCCTGAGGTCCGAAGTTCAAGAGGGCGAGGCTCTCTCGTGACCTTCAGCGCCCGGGTGAATGTTTGTTGTGTGCAAGAAACCCGGTTTTTTCTCATGACTGTGGGAGGATATACTGTCTAAGGGGTTCCCTTTATTCAGCATGTTTTGATGGTCGCTCGAGGGGTGTTTTGGCTAGTGAGCAAGTCTTTGAAGGCTGCATGTTCCCTTGTCTTCGCAGATCCGGGCGGCAGGCTTTGTGTGCTGGATGTTACTATAAAGGATAAGGCTTTACGCCTCATTGGGGTTTATGCGCCCAATAGTCATGTTGAGCGGCCTGCTTTGTTTCGCAGATCGAGCCGCTTTTTTGAAGACTTCTCGCCGGGTAGTCTTAGCGGGGATTGAATGTCCTTGACCCTGAGATAGATCGATAGGGAAAAAACCGTACCAATAATCCTGATGTGAAGGCATTTGGACTTTATCGGCAGGTTTGATTTTGTCGATAAGCACCGAATGAGCACCTCAGGAGGTAGCATGGACTTGGACAATTAGTGGCGATCTGCCCTGGCTCGCTTATGCAGCTACCTGACCGAAAGTGTTAGTTAGGAGAGTCGACGTAGGGCTCTTAGAGTGTCCAAGTTTCCATTATATAGTTTACACGGATCATAGGCTTGTCCGGGTCCGTAAACTTAGATAAGCCTAAGGTTAGATTGGCTGGTTACTGGAAATTTAACTGTTCACTTTTTTGGTGAGCAGGATTCGGGACCAGCTGCTACTAATGATTCAGAGGGAATTGACGGGGCGGTTGTGGGTAACACCTGGTGGGGAAAATTAAAATCTAAGATTAGAACGTTTTTGCCGATTTTAGTCGTCGACCAATCTAGATAGACTAGCGGCGCAAACGGCATTAGAAGATAAAGTTGATCGGGCCACAAAACCCGTGTTAGTGGGGGACATAGTTTAGCTAAGGCAGAGTTGGCCTCCTTGCTTATCAAGAAGGATCAAGCTCTGTAGTTAGGGCTAGGCTAAAAGAATGTCTTCTGAGGCGACGAATATGGCCGCTGAATTGGCGCGCAGAGGAGAATAGGAACGCGCTGTTTATTATATAGCGTAAGGTCACATTGCCGGATAAGCGGACCGTGACTACTGTGCTGGCATATGCGAGGCCTTTCGCTTTATTTTCAGGATCTTTTCACCAGGGAGCCCGGTCTGAGCTCTGCTCAGTTCGATGCCTATTTGGCTGACTTTCCTGCCTTTGAGGCAGCTGAAGCGGTTAGGGTGCGAGGGTCCCATAACAAAGTCGGAAATCTGGGATGCGCTGAAGCAGGTTGGCCTGATAAGTCTCCCGACTAGATGGACTTCCCACGGCGGTACTTGAGGCTGTCGCCCGTTTTTGTTCCTTTACTGCAGCTGATTTACAACCACTGGATGAGGCAGGGTCTTTACTCGACGCTTCACCAGGGTGTGACTGTTGTTGCATGAATGACAAGAACGGTGGGGATGGGTTAGGGAACTTTCGCCCTTTGACGATGTTAAATACTGACTTAAAGATTTTGGCGAAGATCTTAGCCAACTGTTTGTAGCTTGTCCTGTCTGCCTGATTGGCCCTGAACAGACTTGTGCTGTGAAGGGCAGGACGATTCAGGATAACCTTCATATGGTACGCTTGATCTTAGAACAAGTCGACAGTGAAGCCGCGCTTGATCAATTTAGATCAGTCCAAGGCCTTCGATAGGGGGTTGACCATCGGTTTTGGAGGCTGTCCTGTCGGCGGGCCGGTTTCGAGCCGTATTTTCGCTCCTGGATCCGACTCTTGTATGACCCCGTGCGCTGGTGGAAGTGAAAGGTCGGAGCCTTTCAGATTGTCTCGCTCCATTCGTCAAGGTTGTCCGCTATCGCCCTTGTTTTACGTTCTTGGGCGTTGGAACCATTCCTTCGCAAGTTAAAGGCTAATCCGGTCCCGCGCGGAATTACCCTGCCTGGCGCTACCACCGGCCAGGTATTCTGCCTATGCTGACGACGTTTCGGCTTTGTGTCGCGAAGCAGAGCCGAGATTGACGAAGTCAGCAAAGAGATCAGTGGGTATGAGATGGTGACAGGGGCCAAGATCAACCGCGATAAGTCTGTGGGCTTGCGGTTGGGTGCGTGGAAGGGATTTTCTTCCCGGACCTTTCCTCTGGACGGATGGGCCGATCAAGATACTCGGCGTCTGGTTCGGTCCTGATCTCCAGTTGGAAATGAACTGGTCGGAGGTACAAGGGAAGGCCGAGATCGCGGTTAATCTGTGGTCTCGGAGGAGACTTTCCTGAAGGGAAGGGCGAAGTATGTGTTTCACACATCTATCCCAACCTCCTTTTACCGACTCCTCTGTGCTTCCACTCCCGTGCCCGACTAATGTCATTAAGGAGGACCTTGTTTCTTTCTTGTGGGAAGGGCAAGGCCCTATGGTATCTTTCGAGGGTCTGTTGCCTCCATCCTCTGAGGGCGGTCTGGGGATGCCTAGCATTGAGATCCGTCAATATATGCTTCAGATTACTTTTCTAAACCGAATGTGTCGCGGGTCGAATGAGGAGGCCTTTTTGGAAAGAAGACGTCCAGAAACATTTCCGTCCCTGAAAAGTGTGCACTCGTTGCGAACAAGAGGCCGGCCGTCTTACCACGTGCCAGTGCTCTTTTATCGTGAATGTCGTCGCTCTGAAGCTCCTCTTACGGGTTTCGATGGTCTCTCCAACGCCCAGGCGTTGTCTCGCAAGGCATTATATCAAGTTTTAGTTAGGGGTCCGTTCAAGATGATCTGATTGGCGAAATTCGGTCTTCACGAAGCAGGAGGCTCGCAATATGGCCTTGGGCGCCCGGGTTGAAATGTCTCAATAACGATGAGGCATCACTCACCTGGCTGGTGATTCGTGAAGCCCTCTGGGTCGGCAAGAGACTTTGTTCAGCAGGCTTGGAGAAATATCCAAACTGTCGTCGCTGTACGGGGAAGTCGAGACTATTGGTCACGCCTTTTTCAGTGCAGGGCGGTAGTGCCGTTGTGCAGGTTTGTTGAAGGCCTCATGGTTCGCATGCTGCATAGAAAGTTTTTTGTCCTGGAAGCCAGTTCTGTTTGTAGCAATGTGGTGCCGCAGATGACGAAGGCTGAACACTATGTGTTCTGTTGCTTACTAGGGGTTATGAGAGTCGTGATTTGGACGACGCGTCAGAAGGGATTCCATGAGGCGAGAAGTTCACTTTTTCCCAACTGATCTTGTTCTTTAAGCATCAGCTTAAAGTCAAGATCAGGACGGAAAATGGCGGCTCACCCCATCGGAATTCAGCAAAGGTGGGTGATTCTTGCGCGAATGTGCCGAGTAAAAGGGGCTGACCTTGAGGGCATCTGGATGCCGGTTAGTATTAGGATATTGTTTTCCTGGGTTCAACATAGGCAACCCATCCCGGAGTTAGGTTAGATTAGGTTTTTGTATTTTTTCTTTTTTAGTTTTTCTATTCTGGTAAACTTAGCTAGGTGTATTTGCTCATTGGTCCCTTTTATTTCTGTCCCCATTTTTTTCCTTTAGTTTAACTCCCCATCCCCTCCCGTTTTTTTTTTTTTTTAGGTGGTCAGTGATGTCAGTTCTCTGGTAGATGCGGGGCGCCTTTCGTTTCGTGTGTGTGTTTGTTTGTTGTTGTGTATGAATGAGTGTGCCTGTGAATGCTTGGATGAAGAATGAGTGTGGCCTTATTTCATAAGTCCCGCATCGATTTCGTCCAGTTAACTGATATTTCTGCCACATTCAAGAGTTTGTGGGGGTTTTATTATTAACACTAATTTTATTTGGTTTCTTGTAAATATATTTTGTCATTTTGTATATTTTCATTGGGGTTCATTTTTAAAAGTTGTTGTTTTTATGCCCCCCCCCAATTACAATATTTTGTACATAAAGGGGATTATTTAGGTTTTTCATTCAAAGAGGCATTTTGGTGTTTGTCATTTTGGAAGGTATGGATAAATGTGTTGTTTTGGTGAAAGGAATATTGTTCTTGTATGATAGGGTCAGTGATTGTACTAGCTAAGTTTAATCTAAGACTAGTGATGACCGTGATTTTCCACATTCCGTTTCATGCCATAAATAATTATTACTAGTACATATTTAACGTTTGCAATAAATCCATTCATTTAAATATGTGGACAATAACGACATTCAATAAGGTTT